>WSYH01009191.1:0-26698 GCA_036426205.1 Ascaphus truei | reverse complement strand
ATAGTCTTCTATACTCAGGAGGGTCCTCTCATCACTCCGCCATTACATCGGTCGATATGCCCAGACAGTGGGCAATTACAATCTAATTAAGCCAGACTATAACTTCAAAGAAAAGGAGACGGAGGGAAGGAACAAACAACACAAAAAACGTCTCCAACTTGGACTTCTTAGGGAATCTTGGGTTGTGGACTACATGCGGCCGGGATAAACCCCTCGTGGGGCTCCGATGGACCCTCTTCCAGGGTTTGGTGGCCAGCAGAGAAAAAACACCCATGGACATCCCAGAGCTCGACCGGTCGTTAGTTATTCGCCGTCCTAAGGCACATCATTCCTTCAGCCGAGCCTCCTTTCATCCGAGTTGTTATTACTGGATTGGCTTGTGATCCAGTTGTCTTGGGCTACAGACCCAGGCGACCGAAAGAAAAGCAGAGACTCCTCCGGGTAGCGAAGCGAGGCCTGCCGTCCTCCTGGTTACAATAGGTGGAACGGGAACGGCCCACCGATGGCGAATTCCCCCTTTCTTGTAAAATCGCTGTTACCGGTCGTAATCTCTCTCGCCTGTCTATGGTCATCCTTTACAGTCCTGGAAAATCTGGATGGGGGAGTTTTCGAAGTCGATTGAATCCTGTTTCTGCTCCCCTTATTATCTGTCTTTACCGCGTATTGATGATGCTTTAGCACCGGATCTGCTTTTTTTTAGGGTCGTCAAATCTTGGACCCAGCGCTCGGTGAGTCTGTCAATTAACAGTTCGCTGTCTTCTACTTGGGGTCAATTGAGAGAAACGCCTTCTAAGTAAGGCTGGCATGCGCTCCGCCAGTCAAGACCTGGGAGTGGCGGATTCGCAAATTTTGCCTCGCTCTCTAGTTTTCAAAATCATAGACGTCTCTCGTGGCTCTTACCGCCTCGCTGAGCCTCAGGACTTTGTCGCTCGTGTGTTCACTTTATTTGCAGGGAGGCGTCCATTTATTCCAGATTCCGTGGTTCTTTTAGACAGGCAGGATATCTGATTTAAAATTTTCCTGCACACGCCTTATCCAAAGCAGACTGGAACACAGACTGGAACTAGACTGGAACTCAGATGGAACTCAGACTGGAACACAGACTGGGAACACAGACTGGAACACAGATGGAACACATCCAGACTGAACACGACTGGAACACAGACTGGAACACAGTGGAACACAGACTGGAAACACAGACGGAACACGACTGGAACTCAGACTGGAACCCGACTGGAAACACAGACTGGAACACAGACTGGAACACAGACTGGAACACAGACTGGAACCAGATGGAACACAGACTGGAACAACGGAACACAGACTGGAACACAGACTGGACACAGAACTGGACACAGACTGGAACACAGAACAACTGGAACACAGACTGAACACGACTGGAACACAGACTGGACACAGAGGAACACAGACTCACTTCATCTCCTTTAAATCTTGTCTTGTAATGATTGCATCGACTGGCTTCTTCACCACTGCTCCTTCTGAGGGCTCAGAAATGTGTGCTCCCGTCTGGCGCCATCTTGTTTTTTTTCTCGATGGGTCACGGGCGTTTATGTCCAAAGCGGGACAAATCCGGGGCGCTCACCTTTTTGTCCTTTCGGAGGCAGTCAGCGGGTGGTTCCCTCGTCCTCTGCCTCTATTGGGCCGCATTACGGGGGCCGATCTGAGGCTCTATTACAAACAGGAGCGGCTAGCACGGAGCTCTTTCAGCAGACGCGCATGCGCTGTGAACGTCACACGCACTCGCCCCCCGCAGCATGAATCTTGGTAGCGATGGACCTAACATCTATCACAAAACCACATGTGGATATAAAATGTCAAAATAAATATACTAGTAAGTGACTTCTAGCTTTTGTAACATTATAGACTGAAGATATTATATTATTACCAACTTGCTTGGTTAAAGGAAAATAAATACAGTACAGGCATACCCCGGTTTAAGGGACACTAACTTTAGGAATCACTGTCGGAGTAAGGACATATCGCACCAATAGTGCAAACGGCAGCTCGCGCATGCGCACTGAGCACGTCCTGATCAGCGAATACGCTCCCTACCTGTACCGAAGCTGTGGCGCAAGCGGGGACTAGGGCTGTTATAACTGTTATTTTACAAGTGTTATGCAGCTATAGGATGATTGCAGTAATGTACATGCATCGATAAGAGGGAAAAAAAGGTAGGTGCTCACTTTAAGTACATTTTCGCTTAACATACTATGCTCCCCGGGTCCCATGCGCGTATGTTAATGCGGGGTATGTTAATGCTATATGTAGGCGATGTCAGTGTCAATGCGGGTATGTATGTATATATGGTACGTTATGCGGGGGTATATATGCGTACGTTAATGCGGGGTATTATATTGGTACGTTAATGCGGGGATGTATATAATGTACGTTAATGGGGTAGGTGTATATATGCGTCGTTAATGCGGGGTATACTGGTATATATGCGTACGTGTAATGCGGGCGTTTAGGGTATATTGGTAGTAAATGCGGGGTATTATATGCGTACGTTATGCGGGGTATATATGCGTACGTAATGCGGGGTCTATTATGCGTAGTTAATGCGGGGTATATATGCGTACGTTAATGCGGGGGGGTATATAGGGTACGTTAATGCGGGGTATATATGCGTACGTTAATGCGGGTATATGCGTAGTTAATGCGGGTATATATGACGTACGTTAAGTGCGGGTATATGCGTACGTTAATGCGGGGTATATATGCGTAGTTATGCGGGGGTATATGCGTACGTTAATGCGAGGGTATATATGCGTACGTTAATGCGGGTTGGTATATATGCGTACGATATGCGGGGTATATATGCGTACGTGTAATGCGGTGGTATATATGCGTACGTTAATGCGTACGTGTGGGGTGATATGCGCTGTAATGCGGGTATATGCGAGTTTAAGAGGGGGGTATTATATGCGTACGTTAATGCGGGGGGTATATCATGCGTACGTTAATGCGGGGTATAATTATGCGTACGTTAATGCGGGGTATATATGCGTACGTTAATGCGGGTATATAGCGTACGTTAATGCGGGGTATATATGCGTACGTTAATGCGGGGTATATATGCGTACGTTAATGCGGGGTATATATGCGTACGTTAATGCGGGGTATATGGAGTTGGTATATGCGTACGTTAATGCGGGGTATTGCGTAGTTATATGCTAGTACGTTAATGGGGGTATATATGCGTACGTTAATGAGGTGGGTATATATCGTACGTTAATCGGGGGTAATATGAGTTACGTTATGCGGGGGGGTATATATGCGTACGTTAATGCGGGGTATATATGCGTAAGTTAATGCGGGGTATAATGCGTACGTTATGGGGGGTATATATGCGTAGTTAATGCGCGGGTATATATGCGTACGTGAAGGCGGGGGTAATATGCGTACGTTAAATGCGGGTATACATGCGTACGTTAATGCGGGGTATAATGCGTCGTTAGAGGTGCGGGTATATATGCGTACGTTAATGCGGGATATTGGAAGTTAACTGGGTGGGGAATAGTTAAGCGGGTAATTACGTTATGCGGGTATTTTTATATATGCGTACGTTAATGCGGGGTATATATGCGTACGTTAATGCGGGGTATGCCTGTAGACTGTTTTAAACAATTGTACGTACAACATTTCTGAGAATAGTTTTTTTTTGTTTATATGAATGTCTTTAAACTCCTGTGTCTTCTCTCCTTGCAGAAATTTGGCTGTGCACTGATGGAGATGAGACATCCCAATTCTAACCTCGCGGAAAGGAAGTGAGTTAATGGGAAGGGTTATAAGGTCACACACTCGTGCTAGAGCAAAGGAAAGGAACTCCATGATGTTTCCTTCTCCCTGTTCATAACATTCTGTGGAAATACATTTACAAACACTGCACAGTGATGGGAGTGAAAGAATGGTATCAGTATCGTGACTTAGAATAAATGATCAACTAAAGTTCTTATGAAGATACTTACATGAAGATATACCAAATAAGTAAACATGGGAAGGACGCTGATCCAGGGAGAGATCCGATTGCCAATATTTGGAGTCAGGAAGGAATTTATTTTCCCCCTATGAGATAACATTAGATAATGTGTCACTGGGGTTTTTTGTTTGCTTCCTCTGGATCAATATACTGTAAGTACGGATATAGGAAAAAGTATCTGTCGTCTAAATTTAGCATAGGTTGAACTTGATGGATTTATGTCTTTTTTCAACCTCATCTACTATGTAACTATGTGGCTGTATAACTATGTAACTATGTGGCTGTATAACTATGTAACTATGTGACTGTATAACTATGTGACTGTATAACTATGTAACTATGTAAGATGGATTTTTGGTTAATTGATGGCTATTATTAAACAACCTAAGCGCAGGAATGAAGAATACACGGGTTATTGTCTTCTGCAATAAAATGCTAATCCCTTTGGCTGCCGAAATACATGTTGATTTTGAAAGTAGGTCACATATGATCTCTCTGCTTGGTGTATCCCTATAAAGACTGACGTGATGACTTGAAGCACTAAGCAGGTTTATGTCCGTAGGTACGAGCCATGTATCTGGGTTTTTTGTCTGCAGGAGTTACAAGGTCCGGTTCAACAGTGTTTCCTCATCTGCTGATGCTCGGAAGTCTGGAGATGAGACGGGCCCCAGAGGCAATTTTGAAAGTGCCGGCCCTTTGGCTAATGTTAGGTAAGAGTCGGGAGAATAGGTTTCTCCCCTATGGGTCTGTGACCCCATGTAAAACTGCAACCATTAATCTCGTTATTTTCTCCCTAGAGAAGGAACCGATGCGGTTCCTAAAGCTCTATACGCTATCATTTCATCTATGAAGAACTGTGTGTCTCCTAAATTGTGCCACTACCTACAGCAAATGTGTTTTACATTGGACAATATCTCCCACAGCAGAATATTTTCTTTTTTTTGCATCTTATTGCCACTGTTTATTTTTTTACCGAATCCTAACGACTCTTTAAGGGATCAGGGTGTAAGGGATCATGGCTAAGGGATCAGAGATAAGGTATCAGGGTGTAAGGTATAAGGGATCAGGGTGTAAGGGATCAGGGTCATCTATCAAAGTCTCCTGACTGCAAACCGGAAGTAAATAATCTCCACTAGTTTTATTAAAGCATAACATCCCATTGAAATAATGGTAACTCTGGTGCATCTAAGTTTGCAGCTTGGAGACTTTGATATATTACCCCCTTTAAATGATGTACAGATATAAGTGACATTTGTTAATCCGGATAACACAACATATCCCAGAATATTATTGAGTTTCCATAGGATTGAATGACAATGTTGGCGCAGTATATAACAGTATATCCCGACATACTGCACCAGAGAGAGCAGTGAGGACCGCTAAGTCTGTGCATGTGTTGCTACTCGACATTCTGTTCTCTTGTTGACATGCAAGTCACTTGTCTCGTGGTACTGCAGGTTCTCGGCCTTTGGACTTGGCTCACGCGCATATCCCCACTTCTGTGCCTTTGCCCGAGCTGTGGATACCCTGATGGAAGAGCTGGGAGGGGAACGCATCATGAAGATGGGAGAAGGGGATGAACTCTGTGGACAAGAGGAGTCATTCAGAACCTGGGCCAAAAAAGTATTTAAGGTAAAGCTAAAGACATAGGAAGTGATGGCAGATATGAAACACGTGTCCCACCCAGTATGCTGCCCATGTTCCTATTGTAAGGCACCTTGTGTTCCTTTGTCAGTGTCAGTTACCACACGTGTCAATATTGTGTGACAACGCAGGAAATGACATCAGTTACTGACCAAAATGTTCCATGGTCTTTCATACATAAAAAAAAAAAAGAAATATATATAAGAAACGTTAGCAACGGTGAGGAGAAGGCACTTAAGTAGCCCAATCGCCATCTGATAATCCCAGTGTTTTTAAAAGATGACATTATCTCATAGATTGTCATAATTTTTGCCCCATACTGATTAACTGGATATAAAACAGAAAGATGATACACTGAAACTCTTATAGAATGATTGTTTTACGCTGTGTGTATTTATACCTTGGTGCCTATAGAAAGACTACTATGAGAAATAGTGTTTTAAATTAAAAATAAATTCCTCAAAATACAGTTCTCCTCTAGGACAGAGGTACGAAGTACTACTCATAAATTCACAATGCGATTCTTCATTTATTGTAACAGCCAAGAACAGAGAAACGTGTGAGGTTCCATATGGACCTTTCATCAACTTGTGAGTAGAGCTCTACTCTGCACCTCTGTCCTAGAGGAGACCTGCACTCTGTATCTCTGTCCCAGAAAAGACCTACACTGTGTATCTCTGTCCCAGAGGAGACCTGCACTGTGTATCTCTGTCCTAGAGGAGACCTGCACTGTGTATCTCTGTCCCAGAGGAGACCTGCACTGTGTATCGCTGTCCTAGAGGAGACCTGCACTTTGTATCTCTGTCCCAGAGGAGACCTGCACGGTGTATCTCTGTCCTAGAGGAGACCTGCACTGTGTATCTCTGTCCTAGAGGAGACCTGCACTGTGTATCCCTGTCCTAGAGGAGACCTGCACTGTGTATCTCTGTCCTAGAGGAGACTAGACCATAGCCTGTGTACCTCTGTCTAGAGGAGACCTGCACTGTTGTATCTCTGTCCTAGAGGAGACCTGCACTGTGTACTCTACCTGTCCACAGGAGACCGGCACTGTGTATCTCTGTCCTCAGGAGACCTCAACTTGTACCTCTGTCCTAGAGGGACCTGCACTTTGTAACTCTGTCCTAGAGGAACCTGCACTGTTGTACTCTGTCCTAAGGAGACCTGCCCTTTGTATCTCTGTCCTAGAGCACTAACCTTACACTGTGTATGCCCTGTCCTTATTAAAATCCGCGGATTGGAGTCTACAAATTCGTCATGTGTTGCATCCAATAGCGGGTTTTGATGAATCCGCACGGTTGAAACCCCCCAATCTGTTTGTGGATTTTACACCGCAAAATGTATTTTGGGGGGTAACATCAGCGAAAATCGGGAACTGATTTGGGTGGATTCGTCCACTTGTAGTTGCTACTTCCATTTTCCTAACAGCCTGCACGAGAATGTGCTTTATTTGTACACACACGAAGTGAATGCTTGTTCGTTATAGCACCTGCAATAGCAGTGAGGTGAGAGACTAGTTACGGTGCAATTCCAGTCTACCCTTATTTTGTATTTTAATCATGATTTAAGCATAAATACTGTGGCTATATGCTTAGTAATATTGTTTCTCTACCTTCCAGCACAACTGAGTATATGATAGGCCCATTCACCTCAATGTGTTTTTCAGCATGGAAGCTGTTTTATGGAATATCCCATCTCCGTAAATATGAGTCATTAGGTTCCCAACTGCTCAAAATATCTATTCAATATTTACTAAATGGTGTCAGTCCATAAGACCTCCCTGGCCCGGAAAACAACTCCTACCCATTCACTTCAATGAGCTGTAAGGTGTTCTCCAGCGTTGGAATAGCACTTGGGTAAACAGTTCTAGCACCAAGCCCTCCAACACATGGAAAGACGCATATAAAAACCGTAGGTATGTTAACTATACGATGTGTTCCCTCTATTACTAGTGATAGAATTAATCCGAAATTTCCACCTGGAGCAGAAGGACCTGTAAGATGTCGGTCAAATCTTGAGGTCATGTTGTGAGCTCAAGCTCCTAGTCATGCTTTTCAGGTCTCTAGAGAGAAGGAGCCACACTTGACTTTAGGAAGGCTTTGGCTTCGAGACACTGAGAGAGACTTGATGTTGTGTTTTACAGGCTGCTGTGAAGTCTTTTGTGTAGGAGATGATGGGAATATGAGAAAGCAATAACTCCCGATCAGCAATGACCGCAGCTGGAAGAGGAGCAAGTACCGACTCAGCTTTGTGGCCGAGGCGCCAGAACTTACACAAGGTACGGGGGGATGTCCTATTACGCCTTCACACATCAGTTCTTGCAGTCAGCCTCAGACTGTACTTCTTTGGCCACAGTATTGTGCTTTATCTTTAACTTTGGAGGCAGCTAGGTGGCGGTGTAGATGTTAGGGACAGCTAATACACATGTGAACATTCTTTGTGTTTAAAACCGGTTTCTCTTCTAACAGCTCTGTACAGTATTCACAAAAAGAAAGTGTGTGGGCTCGTTGCTGTGTAGCCAGAACTTGCAAAGCTCAAAATCCGGTAATCTTTTTGGTAACCCCTTTATCATGTCTTGGAAGATGTGCCGTATTTTATGGTGGAGACCAAGGCCCATGTTTAATAAGCAGTCTTATGCTATTAGACACATTCCAGCCTGAGACCTTTTATGGCCCATTGATTTGGATGGCCTGTATAGCGTGTCTTCCAGCACCAGAGGTTGACTTATGGCAGATGACGGCTTAGTACATTTGGCCCTAAACCTTATAATTACTCCTGACGCCAGGAAATTTGAATTATCTTATTGCTGTATAGCTTCTGGTTTGGAAGATATAGTGTTACAGTGAGATCCTAATGAAAGTTAGTTTCTGAGAAACCAAAACCTCTCAAATCGAAGTAAAACCACACTGGTCACTTTGAACTCAAATTTTCCTCACTCTGCAGCCGATCAACCATATCCTTGTCTTCCACCAATGGACACAAAGACTGAAGTACAAACCAGGAGACCACTTAGGAGTGTTTGCAGCCAACCACGAAGATCTGGTCATTGCCTTGATTGAGAATTGGACGTGCACCCCCAGTCAACCAACTGGTTAGGTGGAGATGCTGGAAAAAGAATACTGCCTTAGGTACAGTGTGCATGACCACATATATCTGCTATGTGATAGATATATGTAATGTATCAGAAGTCTGTTCTGCAGTGCTACAGTAGGCTCATACCACCTGTCACCTCATTCTGACCCAATGACCTTAAGTAATATTATAGGTTGAATGAAGTATATACATTGTGAATAAAATGAGAGGGAGGGTATAGAGACCACAACTGCCTTGACAATATTTTGTGACCGTAGAGAGAGAACGTAATACGTTTTAACATTTGATCATTGTTCCTCTCTCTGTCATACGGAAAGTTAGTTAGTAGTGTTGTACAGCTCCTATTATAGTTTTAAATAGAAGACTAATGGCTATACATTGAAGTAAAAAACTTAAACCCTTGAATAAACCAACGCGTTTCGCTCCCCTCCGGCAGAGATTCATGAGCCAGTGATATATAGAGTAGCTTTATACACAAGGGGACATTTATCTGATCTGATGCCACTATCTATCTTAGCTCACATGGAGGCCTCCAACCTCTACATGTGTAATATAAATAATGTGTATTATATGCACATTATATTGTACTGTATATTCAGCACATATGTATCTCCCGCAGGTGTGATCAGTAAACTGGGCAGAAGAGAGCGAATCCCACCCTGCACCATCTTCCAAGCCTTTAAGTATTTCCTAGATATCACCACTCCTCCCACCGCCCCTACTCCTGCAGCAGATCGCATACTTCTCGCTGCCAACGAGAAGGAGAAGGAACGGCTGGATCCTGGCAAGGTGACTGATGGCACCCTCTATACTCTCCTCACATTGTATATCCTTCTTCCAGTAATATATGGGGAAGACCCAAGGATATCTAATAGTGTGTCACCAGGGAGTCGTAATAAATCAAAAGTGCTTGTAGAATGAAAGTGAATAAAACATAACATAATATGAGCAATTACAATAACGCCCCTTAAATGGAGGGAGAGTGAGCTAATGATCTGATACGGTCGTCACTCACACTCTTCCCAGTATCAGGTAAATACAAGGTGAATTATACGTGCGCAGCATACAGTCCAGAGCTTATAGTCTGATAGACCCACTAGCACGGAAAGTCCTTAAGATCTGAAAGTGGTTAATACCACTAAGTATCCAGGTGCGTCCACAGTACTAGCAATTCCCAAACCGGGACAAATTAACCGAAATGAGCTAATGCAAATCAGCGGATAATGCGTAGTACGCTTAAGTACAGCGTGACTAGCTACTGAAGTCCATTGGAACTATAAGTAGGACTATATTCATTAAAGAGCTACACACAGTGTACCTATACTATAATAGGTGAACCCAAAATACATCAATATCCCACCCCTGGGGGGCAGATCCTCTGCGATAGTTCCCAATCCCGAGACAATGGCTAATAAGAACTCAAGTGCTCGGGATCGGCAGATCAGATGCACAAAGATATGGACCACTGAAGTGCAATGATAACGTGCAATGAGCACTGCAATGAATTTGTTTTAGGTTTTGAAGCTCTGTCCACTATAATGTTATCTATGAAACCCCTAATGTTGATCCATAAATGGTATAGCAATGAATCTGCATTCTCCAGGACTACAACATGTAAACTAGCTACTGTAGATACCTGTAGTTCGATGGATGGAGACCCGTCATGTAGAGAGAGATTGGTGGATACATAGATATAGATGTGTTTGTATAGTAATAGGCCTGCATCTTATTTCTGGTGTTCAGGTTTCAGGAGTACGAGCAGTGGAAGTGGTACAAGAACCCAACTATGTTGAGGTGCTAGAGAGTTTCCATCGTCCAATGCCATCATCTCTGCCTGCTTACACAGCCTCCATGCTGCAGCCTCGCTACTACTCTATCATTTCCTCTCCTGACATGTATCCCGAAGAGGTTCATCTTACTATCGCGGTTTGTGTCCACTACGTACACAGGTACATGCAAAGCCACATGCACTCAAATACTTCCGAAGAAATGTCTCTGTGTCCGGCAGAAGATAATACTATGGAAAGATATTTCTTAGGGAATCCAATAAATATTGTGGGCCTCTTCAAATGGACCTGATGACAGGTCCATATGGAGTGACAACGTTGTCTTTCCACTGTTTTTGGCTGTCACATTAAATGGAGACAACTTCATTATAAACTTGTGAGTAGAGCTCTATGTGTATCCGTCCTAAGGAGACCTGCACTGTGTATCTCTGTCCTAGAGGAGACCTCACTGTGTATCTCTGTCCAGAGGAGACCTCACTGTGTATCTCTGTCCTAGAGGAGACCTGCACTGTGTCTCTGGTCCAGAGGAGACCTGCACTGTGTCCTCTGTTTTAGAGGAGACATGCACTGTTTAACTCTGTCCTAGAGGAGACCTGCACTGTGTACTCTGTCCTAGAGAGACCTGCACTGTGTATCCCTGTCCTAGAGGAGACATGCACTGTGTACCTCTGTCCTAAGGAGACCTGCACTGTGTATCTCTTGTCCTAAGGAGAACCTCACTGTGTAACTCTGTCCTAAGGAGACCTGCACTGTGTTCTCTGTCCTAGAGGAGAACCTGCACTGTTGTATCCCTGTCTTAGAGGAACCTGCACTCTGTATCCCTGTCCCAGAGGAGACCTGCACTGTGTAACTCTGTCCTAGAGAGTACTGCACTTCTATCTCCGTCTTAGAGGAGACCTGCACTGTGTATCCCTGTCTTAGAGGAGACCTGCACTTTGTATCGCTGTCCTAGAGGAGACCTGCACTGTGTATCCCTGTCTAGAAGACCCTGCACTTTGAGGAATTTGTTTGCCTCACCAAATAGTATACCCATTATAGTTACATAGTGGATGAGGTTGAAAAAAGACTCTATCCATCGAGTTCACCTACAGTATGTGTATCTATATTTTGGATAACACTGCGTCATAAAACATGAGAATTATTATTGCATATTTTCCCATCCTGCTTGTAACTGATATTTTACTCCAAGCTTTGTAATCACTGTGCTACTGTTTTGCCAATTCTGTCTGAACTCCGAACTATTCCCTACTGAAGTAGTATGTATTGTACGTTCTATCTTAACTGCGGCTATCACGTCTACATTTGCAACGGTAATCAGCACAGCTTCATTTATGGAAGGATAGTAGACATTGCGGAGAAGCATAACATCGCAACAATTCCAACTTATTGCACTTTATTGCAACTCCTATATATTTTGCTAAGGGGGAAAATATCAATGAATCCCTAATAATTAGCTTTATATCAGAGTAAATTATTATTTTTCCTCTGTCAGATGGTGTTGGACCCGTACATCATGGGGTACTGCTCCTCTTGGCTGGAAAGGATACAGGCGGGAGTGGTACCATGTTTTGTCAGAGGGATAAGTAGCTACACACTAACCACAAGTATACTTTGTTCATTATATTGTAGCCCTCTTTAAACCCCCCTTCCCTCCCCCCCCCCCCTTTGGGAAATGTGCTGCTGTGTTCTGTGGCTGCTGTTTTCATACCTGAGTGGTAGGACAGGCAGGAGATCTCCGCGATGGTGTTGGGGAGGACATCAGGAAAGGCTCATGGTGGTACTTTTAGGTGGTCACCAATCTAGTCCAAGAGGATCCTGAGGCTCAGGATCCACCTCATGGACACTTCTTCTTGATCTATGTCATGCTTCAAATACTACGCCAGGGTTGGTATGACTGAGGTTTATTGAACGCCAAATACTTGCACCGAATCACATATCCTAGTCACCTATCCCCTATGGGACTGCCTCAGGCACTCCTCTAGTAGAGAACTCTCTTCATGTTTCTGCGCACTCTGAAGACTACCCCAGAACCACTGCACCCCACTAACTACTCTACATAGAAGAACCCCCTCCTCCCTGGGGAGGGCTAGTAAGCCGGCCTAGTCACTGTCACAGAACCCCCTTATAGTCACAAGCTAGTAAGCCGGCCTATTCACTTTCACAGACCCCCCTTACAGTCACAGGCTAGTAAGCCGGCCTAGTCACTGTCACAACCCCCCCTTACAGTCACAGCTAGTACCGGCCTATTACTGTCACAACCCCCCCTACAGTCACAGGCTAGTAAGCCAGCCTAGTCACTGTCACAGACCCCCCCTTACAGTCACTGTCAGACCCCCCTTACAGTCACAGGCTAGTAAGCCCCTATTCACTTTCACGCCCACCAACCCCCCTTACAGTCACTGTCACAGACCCCCCTTCAGTCCAAAACTAGTAACCCGGCCTATTCACTTTCACAGACCCCCCTATACAGTCCACTGTCACAGACCCCCCCTTACAGTCTGTCACAGACCCCCCTTACAGTCACAAGCTAGTAGCCGGCCTATTCACTTTCACAGACCCCCCTTACATTCACAGGCTAGTAAGCCGGCCATTCACTGTCACAGACCCCCCTTACAGTCACAACATACTAGTAAGCCGGCCCTATTCACTGTCACAGACCCCCCTTACATCACAGGCTAGTAAGCCGGCCTATTCACTGTCACAGACCCCCCTTACAGTCACAGGCTAGTAAGCCGGCCTATTACTTCACAGACCCCCTTCAGTCACTGTCACAGACCCCCCTTACAGTCACAGGCTACTCCTGAACTTTATGAACATGTACAATGAACAATATAACTACTCGGCATAGTCAACTGCTAACACTGCCCACATATTAAAGGGGTACATTGTTTGAGGCCAGGAAATCAGTAGTCCCCGAGACTGGGCGACATAAGACTATAGTAATAACACTCTTGTAGTGACACTTTAACAAATGTACTGCGGATGAGCAGCGTTATTACCCCTACCCCTTTAACGCACAAAATAATGCATTAGATAACACGAGTATATCTTCTTACCATTGTTTCAATTTATTTTTATTTATTTATCAATATTTTCCCAGAAGTAATACAGTGAGAGTTACCTCTCGTTTTCAAGTATGTCCTGGGCACAGAGTAAAAACAAAACACATGGTTACAAACATTTACATAAGTGAGCAGGGTATACATTATATACAACATTACATGCACAGTTAAAGATAATATAATTATGGCGTATGAAACAGTTACAGTTCAATAGCACTACTGTTAATACATAACAGTAACAGTAACACCGTGCATTAACCGTGCAAAGCGCCTGCTACCTACAGTATTATGTCTGCTTGTAAGGTCATTTAACATAACCGACGTGAAACATGGACTAAGCCTTTGACACCATTGCTATGTTACAGTGGTTTATAGAGTTTTTCACACATTTATCTAAAAACTAAGTGATGCGAGCACTTGTAAGAGCAAATAAGTGGAGCTTTAATTTTTCCAGTAAATAATCCTATGCCTATGGTCCCATACATATATATCCTTGTATCTAAAGTATGACGTGTACGTTATTAGGTTTCTTTAATGGTGTTAATGTGTTTAGGTGTTACTTGTGTGTTAATGTGTGTTAATGTGGGTTTTACTGGATTTGGCCAGTGAGGTTACAGGCAGTAGTGCACACTCCAGTGCTCAAGGCCACCAACACGGTCAGGTTTTCAGGATATCCCTGTTTCAGCACAGATGGTGATGTCTTTGACTGAGCCACTGATTGAGCCACCTATGCTGACTCGGGGATATCCTAAAACCTGACCTGTTTGTTGGCCTTGAGGCCTGGAATGGAGCGCCCCCGGATACAGAGAACCAGTATTAGCAGTAGTTTAAATGGCAGAACACACCCTAAAATGTGAGCTTGCAATAATTGCTCTGTCCAACTGCCCTAGTACACATTAGGCGTGTGCGCGCATCAATATAATTGGCTGTGCTAGCAGACATTTATATACTTTGGACCGCACGGCCGTGAGCGGTGGCGCGGCAGACCAGGGAAATAACAATAACATTTTATTTTCGCGCTGCTGCCGACCCGCGAACCAATCAATCAGACAGCGCGGCCTAACGCTCTGACGTCAGTCACGCCCCCTAATCTAGCCGTCACCGTCTGCACCCTAGCAACTAAACGCGCCGGAGCGCAACGCCGGGCGCGCCGCACACACAGCAGCGAGGACTATATATAACAAGCCTTAGAAGGGGGATTCGGGCACTCTTTGAAAATCACAGGTTACTTATCAGCTCCAATCAGGGGGATATCCTGGGGCCCCAGAAATCAGCAGCCGAATGAATGAAACAGGCGCAACAACTTCTAACCAGAAAAGATTCATTGTGCCAAAAGAACCAACGTTTCTGCTGGCATGGATCCGCCGTTGTGAAGCGGCGCCCTCTCCGTACAACGGCGATCGATGCAGCGAAACGTTGGTTTCTTTGGCACAATGATCTTTTCTGGTTAGCAGTCCGTGCGCCTGTTTCACTCCCGTCTCCGCTCCCCTCGCCCCCACGCGTACAGGAACTCCCGTCTCCGCTCCCCTAGCCCCCACGCTACGGAACTCCCTCTCCGCTCCCCCAGCCCCCACGCGTACAAACTCCCGTCCCGCGCCCCTAGCCCCCACGGTACAGGAACCCCGTCTCCGCGCCCCTAGCCCCCACGCGTACAGGAACCCCGTCTCCGCTCCCCTAGCCCCCTCGTACAGGAACTCCCGCTCCGCTCACCCTCCCCAGCCCCCACGCGTACAGGAACTCCCTTTCTCCCTCCCCTAGCCCCCACGCGTACAGGAACTCCCGTCTCCGCGCCCCTAGCCCCCACGCGTACAGGAACGTCCGTCTCCCGCGCCCTCGCCCCACGCGTACAGGAACTCCCGTCTCCGCGCCCCTAGCCCCACGCGTACAGGAATCCTTCTCCGCTTACCTCCCCTCGCCCCCCCACGCTACAGAAACTCCCGTTCCCATTTGCAACGCGTTGAACTTGTAAAGTAACAGGATTTCTGCTTCTCCGTTCTAGAGCGCCAAGTTTCCAGATGCGCAGGACCCTCATGTCCCCTGCATCCTGATCGGACCCGGCACCGGCATCGCTCCATTCAGAAGCTTCTGGCAGCAACGCCTTTCGATATGCAGCACAAAGGTGCGTTTCTACTTCTTTATGTTCAACTTCAAACTGTAGGAGACTCCTCTAGCAGGGAACAGAGAATGGTAGCATTAAGAAAATTAAACATCGAGGACGTTGGGTGGTATCTGTATACATTTATTTTTAGAAGGGTCAAGTCACTTCACTACTGGAGTGTTGGCTTTTGGTACGGAGTCCGGTAGACCTTACAGTGTGTATATTGTACATTTTTCTAGCCCGCGTAGCCTGCTTCTGGAATCGGGGTATAGAGTTCTATCGCTTGTGGGGTGACGATAACCCATGGGTGTCTCTGCATGTCTTCCACAGGTCCCCAAAACCTGCTCATTCACCTATGTGATACAGTGTTTAGCTGCAGGGGAGGATTCTGGTGTAGTGGCATGGAAATTAACGCAGAGGGCATGGCAATTTTGCTTGCTATCCATTTTTAACTGGATTCCCAATCTTTGTTCCTGCTGCATTAACACGGCGTGGGCGTATTTCCATGTCAACACCATTTGCATCATCATGAAGTTCTTTGCGGTCCGGGGGAAACTTGCAGATACACTTATGGGTTTTCTATCTGACTGTACTTTGTACGGTGACCAGTTAGGGTCATGTTCTTTTAACCCCACCCTAACCTTTGTGATATCGTGCTGAACACTACATGGGGGATGCCTATTCTAGGAGCATGCTGCTGTTGTATCATTAACTCACATTTTTTTTCTACATCTCCGGACTTAACAACCTTGTCCCATGTAACTGGTCTTTGGTGCCGGGAGTCCAAAATTGATCACATCTACAGAGAGGAAACCATGCTTGCTAAGAACAAAGGGGTGTTTAAAGAACTGTACACAGCATATTCCTCCGGGAACCGTAATAAGCCAAAGGTGATTAATCAAGAATACAGGACCACAAATGTACACAGAGACTCACAGGACGCCATATACACATACCAATTCTATACAAAGAAGCATAAGCCCTTCATTGTCACAATACTTTGCAGAGGGGAAAGCCGCAATGCATGTTAATCAACTTTTCTCTTTGAGAACAAAATATTCAAATATGTAGTAGATATACTGAAGTGATACTATTTTGGATTTGCCACAGAAACATGAGACTGGACAGAGATGAGTTTTGCTAAATAATATTGCACCGGTAAGGACCAGGTGGGAACGGTGGTATTCCTGTAAAGTGTGGAGGAAGAGACTCGACGATTAGTTTAAATATCCTGAGACGCTAATAGTGTGTTCTAGGTTCTGATACCTTCAGGGAACCAACATTGAAGTCCTTGGCGCAGGTTATAGCAAACATATTATACAACACCCGTTACAGGAAGCATACATTAATGCCAACGCAATATTTAATTCTCTGCGTTAACATGAGTGCCTTTGAAATAATTGTCTGCGTTACGCCTCCATCCTAACGCACTCTGAGCGTTACCACTTCTCATGCATTATTCCCATTCACAGGGGACAATAACGCCTGCTACTCTGTACAACAGATCTACCTTCCCGGAAAGACAACGGCTGCTGCATACTGAACAATACACATTGATGTGATGGTTCTGATGAGGATCTCGTGCCTTTTTTTGTGCTTGACGGACCTGCAGTGGCATTATCAGATGGGGGCTAAACACGTATTTGTCTTATTGCAAAATACGTCAGGACGTGCTGCGGGAACAGCCCCTGAGGGGACGTTCCAAGCGTGAAGAGCAGGGAGTGCTTATATGTATTTGGGGATGTCACCATGGGGGGTGATGTCCTGATAGAGCCTCCGCCCACATTGTGAGACAGCATGGGAACTGACCCCTGAAGAGGCTGGATCCTTCACTGCAAACTAAGGGTGAGTGTGGCCCAAACCGTTGCGTTTAAAGGTCATTGTAAAGCCATCATTTTACTTGCACTCAGATGCATATAGTTACAACACTAGCGATCCACTCACTTGCAAAGAACCAGCACTCCTACACCTATCACTCACTTTATACTTCATCACACAGCTGTAAACATGCACTTCCATTTCTTACTCATCATAATGATCACGAAGCCCAGAACTAAATCTCAACTCACACTTTCTCTTCAAATCCAGGAATGCTGGGTCCTGATGTAAGGTTAATTCCCTCTTTTTTAAGAACTTATATAAAAAAACACATGTATATCCAGGATGGCAAAAGTTACAAATCGCATAATCAAATCACTGGAACTGTGTCAATAACCTCTCGGGTTATCCCGTCGTAGTGAATCCCTCATCATTACCATGGTAAATAGTGATAATAAGCCCCTGAGCGGATTATTAAAGTGTCGCATGATCAATAAGGTGCATAAGGTACAATTAGAGAAAAAAAGGTTGCAAACCCAAAGGGAACAGTGTTCCTTTAATGAACAATAACCAAAGGGTAATATAATAGTTAAGTGTTGATGATGAGAGATTCTACAGATGAGAGGATAATCATAGATTTATTGACAGCCCTTTCATGTGATTATCATATTATTATATTATAGTATATTTCATTACTATGTGACTAAGACATAATGGCCCGCAAAGCAATCGCAAGTATCAAATAAAAGTCAACCTCGAATAGCCAAGTTAGCTACACCTCTGTGCCAATATACATGGTCATCACAAAAGTGTTATTTCATTAGAGATTTACTTATATACTCCGCACAGCTGTGAGATAACAAAATGTCATCGTGCGGCCTCCTGAGTTATGGATCCCATTCCCATGTAAATGATCGGAAATCCCCTATTTATGAGCAGTGTATCATCTACCTGCTGAACAACGTGTAAAACCCTCCTGATGTACCCATCACCTTCCTTAAAGGAGGAGGCAGAATCACACTCCGTTACGCTTCTGATATCATTTCCAGATCTTCATTAATGAGTACAGTGTATATATTTGTTACAAGTCTTTAAATAAGGCTGTGAAGTAGCAGGGGAGTAACTGACTGTCATGCTTAGAGGATATAAGGAGTGATAGGGTTAATAGATCTCTCTCATTGTTTAACTTCAGGATGACGATAGGTACCACGAAGACATTTTTGGAGTGTCAGACTCCGGACGTATGATAGTTACAAATCGTCTCAGATCGGAATCTATTCGTTCATTGAAAAAGCAAAAAGGACTCGGATGAGTACGTTGTGGGTTGTTTTATTGGGTTTTAATTGGCCAGTTCTATTAGGAAATAAGGGTGACAGAAGGGAGTAGGCAGGCGTGTGTACCACGGACCCATATGTACTAGGCAGTGGTATATGCCATAAATCACCTTACGCTCATTCAAATGAATGGCATTAAGGAGTCTTCCGGCTCTTGGAGGGGTCGTCCTGCTTCCATATCACTGCTTAAATATGGGGCCATATATCTTTCTTGGTTCCGGTTTCTCTCCTGCATATATAATAACGGCAGTTACTGGCGTTGCCGGCTGCGTTTTTCACATGGTCGAATATCTAAGTTACGTTAAAGTTCGCGGTGGAAATGTTACCAGTGAAGTTTATAACTCTGTTTACAGGTCTACAGCCATAAAAGTGCTAGACTATCACAGAGCAAAGATAAAGTACTCTGTGAGCCACACAGGTCCACCAGCAGCGCCAACGCACCCCATGCACGTGTGGTTAAGCAGCAGACACGGATTGGGTGCGTGAGTGACATATAAACGGGCATCCTAGCCACTTTATTACGTGGATGCCTAGGGCAGGGGAGGCACACACTCGTCCTCATGACCAGATATTAGGGATATCCCGCTTCAGCACAGGTGGTTGCACTCGTTGATTGAGCCCTTGTGCTGTTAGCCAGGATATCCGTAAAACCTGTCCTTGGGACGGTAATTACCCCCCATCGTTCCCTTGTCCCGCTGTCTGCTGCTAAATAACTTCTACAGCTAAGCCTGCTACAAAGACAACGCCGTCTTTGGACTCATAAGTTGAGTTAGCCACCGATTGGGCATTGTGACACTGCTGGTAGTTCTAACCCAGATGCACAATTAGGTTACGGTGGATAGAAAAGTGCCAAACACCCACAATGGACCAGTGCAGCAAAGATAAAATACCCATGATCATAGTATAACAATGCACATATATACATATAGTATATATATTGTATTTTAGTACATATATGTGTGTGTGTGTGTGAGTGGTGTGTGTTTGTGTGATGTTGTGTGTAATATTATTATATATATATATAATGTGTGTTGTGTGTAATGTAAGATATATACACACACACACACACACACACACACACACACACACGGTAAACCATGGAAATCCAGGTGACAAAGAGACAGCACACCGTAAATGAGAAGTTAAATAAAGTGTATAACAACACAGGCAGCACAACGTTTTACGGGTCCTCAGAGTGGGACCTATTCATACAGGGCGTGACAACCGTCACTAAGTCAGACCCCTGGATGGGGAAATTATTAGGGGTTCTGATTAGTGACTGGTTGCATCTGCCCTGAGGAAGGTCCCACTCTGAGACCGAAACGTTGCTGCCCTGTGTTGTTAATACCTGTTATTACTTCATCATATTGGGTGTGGCTGTCTCTTTGTCCTGGATTTCCCTGGTTACCTGTGTGTGTGTGTATTTATATAGATATATATATATAGATTATATACGCTTTTAATTCACACAATGTTATTGCCCTCACTCCCCGTCCCACAATGTGTACTACCACTGTGGACATATGTTGGTGCCATAATACAAAAAAAGATATAGAAGTATCAGTTGTGTTAAGCTAAATTGTGCTAAGGTTTTCCTCCATTTGCTCTGTCGTGAAGTTTTTAGGTGATTAGGAGGGTGTCCTTGCCTTTTTATGAGTGTTTCCAATAAACTACGACAATCCAATAATATGTTTGTTTTGTTTTTTCCATAGGGTTTGTTTCCGCTTATAACGGATGTCTTATATACCGCGATTGGATGCCAACGGTCATGCAAACACACAACACTTCATGTAGACGCTCTACCACACAAACTGCTGTACACTGTATGTGGGGACATATCCTGAACGTGTGTACTGCCTGTATTAGAAAACAAACACCTCCATGTGTGACAAGGCTGAATTTATATACATAACCCGTCCCAATCTTTCTCACATAAGCCTCCTTTTCAAAACTGGGTTTTTGTAATTTCACAGCGTCAGTAGTAATCCTTTTTTTTTTTTAATAGGGACTGACGACACCTCTCCTGCTGCCGCTGGTGCTGGTGTCTCTTGTTCTGTGTGCCATATACATCTCTCATATATACATATATCTGTTGGAAAGAGACGAAGAACTACTATAAATATGTATTCCTCCTACTAACTATGGATTGCATTCGTTTCGGATATACACCCACTGCTTGTGGTTCTTGCTGAGTGTCGCAAGCTGCATCGAGAACAAAGAACTATATAATAATGAAATGACAAGAAGGAAACCCCCCAATACTTTGCTGGTGCATGCAGCTTTCGTTTCTCCAGCCTTGCTTGACATTCTCTGGATGAAAGGGTCTACACATGATTTTCACTGGGATGCTGGGAGGTGAAATGTTCAATGTTATCTTTTGGATTGTAAGAAACAGATGCTGATGTCCTAATCTACTTTGTGCGGTTCACATCATCTCATTGCGCCAGCCCTGCATTTTAGGATACATGTAATGATAGCCACGCAGTACCTATTTCCAAAGTAACCGCTAAGAGTTCCGATGAGAACTTTGGGGAGATTCACTAAGAGCAGATGGGGTGGTCCACACCGATTGATCTGAACACGCCACTCATCAAAGACCGTTGCCCCACATTTGGCGCTTCAGTGAATCCTTGGTTATTGTGAAGGCAACTTTTGATGTTAAAATGATGCTGTCAAACCAGCGCATCCTGCATCTTTACGCCAATGTATCAAAGTAACTTCCAACTTCTTCTGCACGTCGCATTACAATCGGGTAACGCCAACCAAAAGAGTCAGGGCGGAATGTCACAGGAGCACGATATACTTGGCGTACCAAGGTATTGCACCTCTCATTTTCCCTTTCGTCTCTGTTTTAGGGGAACTGCCAGGTTGAGGTGGAAGTACACATGTTGCGAATCTGCCCATCCATGTACACACACTCGATTAACAAATGACTTGCATTTGATCTGCCACACAAAACACGCAATGTGCAAACTGCTGAAAGCGTGTTCTACTTTCTTGTACTTGATCCAGACCCATTAAATGTGGGCACATATTTAACTAAGCAACAGTAATGAACCTGCTATAAAAACCCGTAGTACCAACGGTTACATATCTCAGCTGCTTGTTCCAACTCTAGGATATGGTCCCAGCATGTACAGTAGCGGTGGTAGTGCAAACATTCACAAAGTATAGCTAGGCAGTCTCACAAGATATGATAACAAAGGTACTTACGAGATTAAATAATTTAGTTAATGGCTCAACGTTTTATACTTTCATGTCATGAGACCTAATAACCCAGGGCTATGCTTGATCCTTCCTCACCATGCACTCCAGTTATTCACCGTAGCTGTAGTCAACTATTTCCATCAGGAGGTAGTTGTAGTCACCTTTTATGTGCAACCCACGTTTGACGCGCTTTGTAGTTACTATCGTCCTTTATATAGCTATGTTATAGGCCAGTGGTTGCAACTGCAGTCTCAAAGAACCACCACAACACAAGGAGGCCCAAGTATTGGGGGAATATCCTCAGCACATGGCTCAGTTAATGTGTGAACTGCAACCTCTGTGCTGAACGACAGGGAGATTCCTAATAACTGGGATGTGGGGGTGGGGGTTTATTGAAGATAGGTGTTGGGAACCAATGGCTATAGGCCATTCAATAGCAACATTTACTCTTGTGCTGTACGTGCCGTCCCTTATTTCCTTTCAAGACTACAGTTCTAATTCACCGGCTTTTGTGGGGTCGTGGTCTCCAGCGCTAGTCAAGTTTAGAAGTCCACCAAATTTCCCATTTATATGATAGGTAACTAAGATTCCAATACATACATTCTGACTAAAAACCAACATCTGCAGTTAACACCTTAACCCTACAAGTAGCCACTCTGCTCCTCAATACACAGATTTCAAAAATAACAAGTGAGAATTTTCATAAAAGTGTCAAACGAACAGATCTTGTAGAAGCTTTGAGGCCCACTCGAGGTAACTAACCTGCGCAGAATAGAGCCAGACCATGGTACAAAGGAGCTGTACTCCCTCCATGAGAGCCAGCCCCTCACACTCTACATCCCGAGTCCACCCTCCATCAGAAGTTTAGTACTGTATATTACTCCTCCAAGTCGTTGACTATAATTCTACGCATGCACCTCCCTTGTTGTTTTTGGGGGGTAGTCCCACCAGCTGCCAGTTGTATGGACTAACATTGGCATACTGCGCTTTCGAAAAGATGCAAATAACTGAAAAATAAAACAGACTACTCAAACTGGGAACTTTTGTTTTCTTTTTATATCCAATGGGATTAAATTAAAAATTTAGCAGAAAAAATGTGTCGAATGAATGGTGGTGGTAACTGTCCTACCTGCATCATACATGGTAGACATGCCTATAGAACCAAACTGGTAACACACATCTATCTCTCGGCCACACAGAGGAACCTAATGTTTTCTTTAATTGCAAACGTATGTTTGTCTTGATAGGTGGGTAATTAGGTTGCTATTATAGAAAGCAATGAGATATTTTGCTCTTAAATATGGAACCCTCCTGCCAGCTCCTACGGGGAGATTACAATGGGGTTGTTATATGAGGTCTCCCCCGCCTGGGTTGACCTAGAACCCACGGTATTTGATTCAGGCGTGCTGGATAGTGACGGCAGCAAGGTGGTAGAATAAGTGGGCATCGATGAAATTTTTGTCATACAAGTCTTTTATTGGGTGCCTCTAGGTACGCGGACCCGCACACCACTCTCAAACAAACAAGTACGGTTTATTTATCGAGGCTTCTATGTGCTCACAATGAAGCCTACCCTAATATCGAGGAGGAACAGTATATTTCTTATTAGTGTCGTAATGTTTGAGAACCGGGACCCACCCTCTTTTCTGTCTACAGGATAACCCTTGCTTTTTACCCGGGTTTTAATGCTAGCCCATTGGGATTTATACAAGTGACCACCAGTACCTTTTGTGTCGGTGTGGAACGTGCCACTTCCCTGCAGTCCGGGATCGAGGATGTTGATTTCAGATCTGTCCGGCCAACCAGTGTCCTCTTACGAGGCCCTCTGTGTGCCAGCAGATCAGTCCGCCAGGCAGGGGACAGCGGGGGCTCCCACCCGCCAGCAAGCCCGGCGAGCACTCACACAGTGGAACCAAGACACCGGATTGCTATGGCCGGTGGGTGAGTTGTAACCAAAATGGGAGAGACCAGATCAAGTTTAGTGTTATGGTTTTCAACCTAGCCCAACTGAACCCTATCCTCATCCCCTGATAGGCTTCTTAACACTGAACAATGTGTAGTGGTGGCCTATTGCACAGATAGTGCCGTAATGCACTGAGCCAGAAGACAGCTGCTATGCCGTAGGTGAGGTGCGGTTGGGATTTAAAACAGAATCAACGATGGCTAGGCTAACTAAATAACCCATACACACCTGCCACCACCTAGAGAAATCTTTGGCTGAGATGGAGATTCGTAAGTGATAGCCTTTCTGCAACAGATACACCCGTGTCCTGTGATAGTTATCGGACCTACTATCATAACTTCGTAAAAAGATAAGTTCAAAAAATATCAAAGCTTTGGGTTTTTTTTTTACAATGACTTCGGAGATCTGTCTAGTTAGCTGTAGAATTGGTATCCTGAAGACGAGTTCTACGGCCCCCACTGGGAAACCGTTCTTCCTGCTAACCACAGCTCACCGATGCCGTTAACCAGTCGACCACGTACGTTTTGCACTTTACCTTGTCGAGTGTCCTCCTGCATAACCCTCCTCTTCTAATTCTACATTAAAAGCTATGTTTTAATATCTGTAATCTCTCAACATTTAAACACTTGGACATTGACTAAAGAGGTCACTAAAAGCCCTAATAGTACCTCTCAAGTCACCATACAGGTCTATATGGTGGGATGGATTACAAAGTGAAATCACTAGACCAAAAATAGAGGTATATAACCTCCAGCCAAAAGACTATAAACAACCATTACAAAACAAAAATAATAAATGTTTATTAATAAATGACCGCGCAACTTAACACTATAGGGAACATATTATAAACACACACTGGATTTTAAAATCCTCACGGAACCGAACGGTTGAGGGCTATCAGTGGGACGGCTTATGTGTTAATACACGGTACATAGAAATACACTATATTGGTGCAAGATAATTATATTGCTTGGTAAAAAATCACAATGCGAGTATTAGCATATTACTGGTTGATTAGCTAAACGTCCTGCTAGCAGGTATTAGCGTACATAGAACTCATAGAGATATTGAAATCAACTTACCACCATGTATAAGAGATGGACTAGATGTTAGTATAGTGGAAACCAGGCGTATAGCGCGTCAACAAGGGGTGCCTCATAACGACGCTTATACATCGTCACAACTGTTATTTTACCAAGCAATATACTTATCTTGCACACTATGTGTATTTCTCCCTGTATACGTGTATTAACACATAGCCGTCCCACTGATTAGCCCATCACCGTTCGGCTCCGTTAATGATTTTAAATCCAGTGTGTGTTTTATATTGTTTCCTATAGTTGTTAGTTCGTTCGGTCATTTATTTAATTAAAATTTTATTATTTTTGGTTTTTAATTGTTGTTTATGTCCTTTGGCTGGAGTTATATAAACCTCTATTTTTGGTCCTATTGATTTTCACTTTTATCCATCCCCCCATATAGACCTATGTATGGTGACCTCTGAGTTCTACTATTAGGCTTTTAATCACCTCTTCTAGTCACTTGTGCCAAGTGTATTTATTTTGTTACAACCCCCTAAGCCCAGGTTTTTTAATTCTCCATTCACTACTAGGAAGCGACTAGTCATTCTGATTTTGTGTGAATCTCTCACATTGCAATTATTGAAGTGCATACAATTAGAGTGCTTTTTCTTTCTTTTCCTGTTTGGAATCGTAACTAACAGGGCACTGCCCTAACATGCTACCTAATAAAGTAAAGGGGGGTCCGGGTTCTGTAACTATTTGTATTATGAACATCCAAACTTTCACATCCCCGAGCTTCCTCTCCTCTGTCCTCCTGGATGCTAACCGTCTCGAAGTAACTTTCCCCTTCCCTTATGTATCTGCGTGATGTCATGAATCCCATGGCAACAAACAGTGGGTCAAATTGAAGAATAAAACGCACTGCATTTTCTTACAAATGGATGAGTTTTAGGCTTCCGCGGTTAGCAAACCTTGAACGGCAAAACCAGTACCTTTCAGAGATGAAATCCGCAAACATTATTTTGTAAAAGTACTTTCATTCCTCCCCACCCTGCCTCCACTGAAGTGGCTGGATTCTTATATAAATTACTGATCTCTACCATGATCTTATTAAAAACTTATAAAAAGAAGAGAATATCTAACCTACATGAACACTCTGACTTTACACAGAACGCATATCCAAGGTTTGCAAATTAAAAATATACCGCCTATCGGTTTAGAACAAATATACCTTTTGGTCGCAAATGGTGCGGGTATTTAAATAAAGGTGCCCTTATTTTCCATGGTACTTGTATTGAAACAGATCGGCAAAGATCTGCACCCTGTTGAGAAGGATATCCAGAGGATTTTGAAAAAGCTTAACATGGCATATGTTTTTTTGTTCAGATATCAAACGCAAGAAATGTGTTAGTTAAATTAGAACACACCCAACTTAACAGGATATAAAAGAAAGGAACTATTTCGCTTTAAAAAAATCTAAATGGTACAAAAAGTCACTACAGCTATACAGACCATGATCACTGGGTACACTAGGTCACAGGGACCCTGATCACTACTTGGGAATTTAAAAGCTGGCAACCTTCTACATAGATCAGCATATAAATAGTTTGTGTGGGCAGTAGTGATTCACGTGGACACATTGGTTCTGATTGGTTCTATAAAAAATTGCTTTT
>WSYH01009190.1:0-26699 GCA_036426205.1 Ascaphus truei | reverse complement strand
GGTAATACTGGTATACACACACACGCCCAGAGAGGTAATACCGGTATACACATACACGCCCAGAGAGGTAATTCCGGTTGTAACAGGGGACTTACAGGGACTGTCTCTCTTTAGCTCTGACTGAGAGCTGACCTTTGGAGTCACCACAATGTCTTGAGTTCTGCCAGCCACACAGCAGAGCTGATTGCAAGACACCCAATAAGACTTCTAAACCTGGATGCTGGTATTTTTCTGTGCACGCACGGGTGCGGTTCCAGGACAGCAGAGAAGCTTACTCTACAGCTGATAAACAGATAAGACTTTCATTATTAAGAGACTGCTTATATCTGCTTATTTCGTGCTATGTGTTTGGGATGGGAGAAATGCTTAACTAATGGAGATGTGAACTAATTGCATAGGATTTCACTAGAAATACTCCCAAGTGAATGGAAGCTTTGTTCCCCCCTGTGTTTGGATAATTTCCTGATTAAAAGGAAAAGGCACAATAAAGCCTATTATAATTTCACATTATAACGACTCCAATTGTGTACCTCTGTGAACGTCCGTCTACATTTGGTGTCCGAGGTGGGACAAGAGGTGTCTTTGTAGTTAAATAGGACCGGAGGTTTTTATGTGAAATTTTTTTTATGCTTTTTGCCTACAAACAGTTTGAGAAAAAAAAAAAACCTCTCATGCAGCAGAGGCAGAGTTAAAGGGATACACACCACTGAAACTTACAAAAACCCAGAAGAGACTGCTGAAGTAGCTAAACCTTATTTTGCCTATCACAAAGTGTAATATGGTCATTGAAATAGGGGTCTTTGCCTTTCAGCCATAGTCAGGGTTCAAGAAGTGAGTCAGCCCTTGGAAAGGGATAGGTGTTTGTTGTTTTCAAAAGTTTCGCAGTGAAGCAGTGAATACAGAGGGTGACCCACGAGTGGTACTGATTTTGCAGATAAAGGTTGCCACACCGCATAGGACTACCATCTGTGAATGGAGTATATGCAGAAAAGTGTGAAAATTGATACAAGACTGTGCTGAAGCAGGGGAATTTTTAGCAAACAAATGCTGAGTGTAAAATTGCCCTATAAAGGAAAAAGGTTTTTCAAAGCCAATTGCTGAGTGTTGAGTCACCCTGCCGGGAATGAAAGAAATAGTCCACTGCAAAGAATGTTTTTTTTTCTGCAAGTAAAAAAGTATGCCATAATACCCAAAGATGAGACTGAAAATTACTGAACTCAGGCAGAAAACCAAATTCTGTTGCTGAAGCAGAGGGATTGCACCCAGCAAGTAAATGGTGTATAGCAAATAGACTTTTTTTACCTAGCCGCTGCACAACTTGTATACCTGATTAAAGAAAATGCATGCACAGTACTGCTGATATTGAAAAAAAAAAAAAATTATCCAAGAAAGAAAAGTCTACAGAGAAGCCTGTGAGAGCTACGACCTCTACAAGCAAAATATGCCCATCTGTAGGACTACCACAATTGGGGGTTCTAGCAAATACAGTGGCAACAGCTGCAATAGCGCCTCCTGAGGTCAGGAAGAAAATTACACCTGATAGCCTAAAAATGGAGGACAAGATGCAGCGTTCCTGTAATGAACCCTACCCCACGGAAGAGTGGCCCTTCCAGTCCAATAAAGAGGAAGACATCTCTTACAGGGAACCCGAACTGAGTCACACCCACAAAACACCCCAAGAATGGTGGGGGTGCCTGAACTCGGCACGAACAGAAAAGACCGCTCCCTTTGATGACGAATATGATCAGCAGGAGACAGAGCGGGAGCAGTGGATCACTGAATATTTCTGTCAGCTAAAGCAGCTGCAAGAAAAGCCTGGCGTATATAATGAAGCTGCTAAAACTTCAAAAAAGAGAAAACTTAAAACTGATAGAAGAACATTTTCAGTTAACAGAAGAAGTCAAGGAAAAGTTTGACGCAGAGCACCGACTGCAGAACCAACTGCAAGGTCTGTGTACACACCTCCAGTATGCTGAGGAGAAGCAGCAAACACTACAGGAAGAAAAACTGCAGGCTGCTAAAGAGGTACAAGCGCTGCAGGAACGTCTGAATACCCAGTACGTCCCCACAGAGCAGTATGAGGAGCTAAAGGCCACGCTGCATGTCTTCAGAGCATCGTTGGAAGCGGAGCTTCGATACCAGTTGACTCTGTATGAGAGGGAGCGTGAGAAGGCTCAGAAACTGGAGCAAGAGCTGGAGAGACAGAGAGACTGTTCCATTCCCTTGAGTCAGTACACCAACGAGAAAACAGACGCAGCGGCAACCTTGACGACAAAAATTACAGAGCTCCAGAATATGAAGGAGACTCTGATACAGATTCATCCAATACGGAAAAAGGTATTGGCTCTGCCCAAGCACCAGTATCCCAGAGTAACTAATGCCCGTAAGGACAAGGGTACAGTGAGAGTTGGGGACTCCACGCAACTTCAAAACAAAATTACGAAGTTTGAGCCACCAAAGAAAGCACTAGCCAAACCTACAGCTGCCCAACAGGCAACAAACAGAGGTAGGAGTGCAGAATTAAAGCCAGAAGAATCCTTAGCTGAAGAAGCTGAACTGGCGACTCCGTGGTGTGGAGATGCTGCAGAAAGACCACTTCAAGAGCAGAAAACTCTAAGGGCTAGTCCTAACTGCTCTACAACTTTTGCCATACACTTTGTCTACAAAAAGAGGAGTGCCCGACGCAACAGAAATCTCAAGACCACTCACGCGATAAAAAGACTTTACGTGGAAAAAGTCCTCCTCGAGCGACTGAGGAGTGCTGATCTCAAGCATCTTCGGGAGGAGACAAAAATAAACTGGAGAAAGGGCTCCAATCCCATTGGGACAGAGGGTTCTCTTCCTCCATCCACTCTCATTCAAGTCACAGAAATATCTAGAATGAGAGTGGAAGGATGGGCTTTGGCCGTGGTAAGCCCGAGCTTCCCACAAACAGGGGAGGTATGTAACAGGGGACTTATCCCTGTTCAGTAATGTTCCTTTAATCTAGCAGTGTGGTAGTTAATTACTAAACATCACCTGCCTGATTAGATTGTTTACAAAAAGCCTGCCTTTGAGACAGGAAGGGTCTCTCTTTAGCTCTGACTGAGAGCTGACCTTTGGAGACACCACAATGTCTTGAGTTTTGCCAGCCACACAGCAGAGCTGATTGCAAGACACCCAATAAGACTTCTAAACCTGGATGCTGATATTTTTCTGTGCACGCACGGGTGCGGTTCCAGGAGAGCAGAGAAGCTTACTCTACAGCTGATAAACAGATAAGACTTTCATTATTAAGAGACTGGCTCAGTTTTTAGCACATCCAGTGAGACTCATACACGGTACAGTGCCCAAATATATATGTATAAATATCTAATAAGTACTTATTAGATATTTATACATATATATTTGGGCACTGTACCGTGTATGAGTCTCACTGGATGTGCTAAAAACTGAGCTTTGTCTGTGTTTTATGTTCTGTCTCTGGTTTTAGAGATGGAAACCCTTTCAGAAATCACATTTATTTTTTATAAGAGATTTATTGATGATCTTATTTTGATTTGGGATGGAATGTCACCAAACTTTTATCTTTTATTGCAACTCTAAATATCAATGATTTGCAACTTAAATTCACTTATGATTATCACCTTCAACATGTTAAATATTTGGATTTATTGTTATATGTTGATTTGTGTTTCAATATTCACACGGATATATTTAGGAAAGAACTACAACAGGACCAGTAAACCAGTTATGGGCACTCAATTCCCCTGATTTGATGTGTTATGACATAGTTAAAAAATCATTTATTAATATAAATCCTTTAAAATAATGGTGGTTAAAAAGCAACGACGCAGATTTGGATTCCTCAATCACCTTTGTAGGTGTTGGAATTTATATAGGAATAAAGGAGTAGGGAACACTATGATGTTCAATCTCCTTTGGTTTAGTAACCAGGTATTAATAGTCTAGTATCTGGTCAGTATGGGATAAAGGTGTGTTAAACCTATGTATGCCTAAGGTTTAATAGACTCTTGGTAGATGGTATATAATACAATATTCGTCAGTTGTGGTTATATCTCTACCATATGTCAATTTCCTTAAGGCATACAGTAGGTTCAAGTGAAGTACCAACAGTATTGGATAAACTATGTAACTTATAGATCTTGCTTGATAGGGTAGTGCACGTGTTTATGCATCAGGGGATTCATGGGGGTATTCCTGGTCAATGTCCCAGAGTTACCCTGCATAACACTATAGGGCTTAATCATTAGCTGCCACTTTTATAATCATGTGGTAAACAGGAAACTGTATTTGGTATTTAATCCACAAATGTATTGTTGTGCCTGCCTGGCACAATTATATTTTGTCCAATATTGGAATCAGTGGGGTTTACAAGTAAGTTTGCATGTATCAAACAGCAACCCCTAAATGGTGGTAACCTTGGTTAGAACAGTACAATGGTAATTCCCTTTTTAAATGCTGCTGCAGATCCCTAGTACATATAGTATCTACAAACAAGTCCACTTTAAACCTGCACTGTTACTTTATACAGTGGTGTGAAAAAGAAAATACACCCTCTTTGAATTCCATGGTTTTACATATCAGGACATAATAACAATCAGGTCTTAGCAGGTCTTAAAATTAGGTAAATACAACCTCAGATGAACAGCAACACATGACATTTTACACCGTGTCATGATTTAGTTAACAAAAATAAAGCCAAAATGGAGAAGCCATGTGTGAAAACTAAGTACACCTTATGATTCAATAGCTTGTAGAACCACCTTTAGCAGCAATATCTTGAAGTAATCATTTTCTGTATGCCTTTATCAATCTCTCACATCGTTGTGGAGGAATTTTGGCCCACTCTTCTTTACAACGTTTCTTCAGTTCATTGAGGTTTGTGGGCATTTGTTTATGCACAGCTCTCTTAAGGTCCAGCCACAGCATTTTAATCAGTTTGAGGTCTGAACTTTGACTGGGCCATTGCAACACCTTGATTCTTTTCTTATTCAGCCATTCTGTTTTAGATTTGCTGGTTTGCTTGAGATTTCGGCCAAGTTTTAGCTGTCGGGCAGATGGCCTCACATTTGACTCTAGAATACTTTGGTATACAGAGGAGTTCATGGTCGACTCAATGACTGCAAGGTTCCCAGGTCCTGTGGCTGCAAAAACAAGCCCAAATCATCACCCCTCCACCACCGTGCTTGACAGTTGGTATGAGGTGTTAGTGCTGATATGCTGTGTTTGGTTTTCGCCAAACTTGGTGCTGTGCGTTATGGCCAAACATCTCCACTTTGGTCTCGTCTGTCCAAAGGACATTGTTCCAGAAGTCTTGTGGTTTGTAGAGATGCAACTTTGCAAACCTAAGCCGTGCTGCCATGTCATTTTAGAGAGAAGAGGCTTTCTCCTGGCAACCCTTCCAAACAAACCATACTTGTTCAGTCTTTTTGTAATTGTACTGTCATGAACTTTAATAACATTTAACATGCTAACTGAGGCCTGTAGAGTCTGAGATGTAACTCAGGTATTTTGCAATTTCTCTGAGCATTTCACAGTCTGACCTTGGGGTGAATTTGCTGGGATGTCCACTCCTGGGAAGATTGGCAACCATCTTGAATGTTTTCACCTTTTGAATAATCTTTCTCACTATAGAATGATGGACTTTAAATTGTTTGTAAATGGCCTTATAACCCTTCCCAGATTGATGGGCAGCAACAATTGCTTCTCTAAGATCATTGCTGATGTCTTTCCTCCTTGGCATTTTGTTAACACACACCTGAATGCTCCAGACCAGCAAACTGCTAAAACTTCGGCTTTTATAGAGGTGGTCACACTTGGTGATACCAATTAATCAAGGGCATTTGATTACCAGCACCTGTCTGCTACTTAGCATCTTAATTCCTATGGAAGCAGTAAGGGTGTACTTAGTTTTTCACACATAGCTTCTCCATTTCGGCTTTATTTTTGTTAAATAAATCATGACACTGTGTAATATATAATGTGTTGTTGTTCATCTGAGGTTGTATTTACCTCATTTTTAGAACTGCTATGGAACAGATATTGTTATTATGTCTTGATATTTAAAACCATAGAATTCAAAGAGGGTGTACTTTCTTTTTCACATGACTATATATATACACATGTAGCTGTATCTCGCAATGTATTCAGCTGGCTAGTGTGTGGGCTCAAGAGAACTTCTATCTTTATCTGGTGTTCTAAAACACCCCATTAGTTGCTCAGCTTGCCTGGAGGCTATTTTGCCAAGACTTTCTATGAGCCGAGGAGCGCTGGTGAGTCAATCTCTCCACCTTGCGCTATCCCGTCAGATACTCTGCTTGTGCATGTGAATGTGCATGTACCACCGACGTGCACGTTTCACGTGTAGCCACGCTTTCTTAAGGCATGGGGGGGCGGGGTCCCAGTCTCATCATGGGAGCATTTTAAACCCACGTTCTGATGGGGTTCCATAACAAAATTAACCCCTTGTGTGTCTTATCATTCCCTTAGAACTTACAGTGTTGTTCATATTGATATTAACAATTTTTGTTTCTTTCAGGCAACTTGCACACATCTCCCAGCTTAGAAGTGTTTGTTCATCATTTAGATTTTTTTTAAATAATTGGTAAGTATATTCTTAGCTCCATCCTTAGGTTATCTTATTTTTTAGATAGCCAAATAGGGAGATTCTCCTGTGATCCTACATTATGTAGTATGTACATGTGCTTCACAGTGGTTATTTGTTAAGTTTCAGGATTATTGAACTTTGATCATTCATTAATAAATTGGTGGTTTTGTATGTCTTTTTATTCTTTATTTTATTCATTTTCTTATAGATTTGAAATTGTATAGTAGCATGTGCAGTATTTCCTCAAAGTTATTTCCACAAGGGATATTTTCAACCATTGTCAGTACTGCAAATAGTTGTTTTTATTTCTTTTCAGGTTTGGTTATTTACACCAACGCATTGGTATTGATAAGATCATTCGGAGGTGTATGAAAAAATGCTTTAGAGAGAATCGCTTGTCAATCAAATAAAAGGACTAAAGACAAATCCCTCATTTAATCCCTATTTTTAGGAAACCAAACTCACTTAACACTTTTTTACACGCTGACAGATGTCATCCCAAAGCATTGCTACTGTAAAGGTATCCCAAAGGGACAATTCCTTCGTTTGTGATGAAATTGTTCCAGCAATGAGACTTTTCTGGAGCAATCCAATGAGTTAGTCAATAGATTTATCTTCAGAGGATATAAAGCGGTTGATCTTAAGAGAGCATTTCAGGAAGTTCGACAAATAGATAGAGAAAGTTTATTGAAAAGGAAAAGAAAGGCTAAAAAAGAGATTGGTCTTCTTCTATTTATAACACAATTTAGTGCTCAGTCGAAGCAAATAAAAACTATTGTTAGAAAACATTGGAAGATCTTACAGCTCAACCACGTGATTGGCCCGTTGGTTGCTGAAGGACCAAGATTTGTCTTTAGTACGGCAATGACATTGGCCAACTATTTGTCGCCAAGCATGTTTGGCCAAGAGAAAATCAACTTGGTCAATAGACCTAAAGGTACTTTCCGATGTGGTCATTGTGTTAACTGTACTACTATGCAAACATCTTCTAGATTTGTGTCCACAGTCACAGGTAAGAGTTATTGTATTCGGTCCTTTATCAACTGTAACACTCGATTTGTCATATACCTCCTTACCTCTAGCTGTTGCAAGCAATACGTAGGACATACTATATGAATCTTTAAACAAAGAAAACAGGAAAACCTTAGACTCATCAGAAAGGGGGACCTCAACCACCCTGTTTCAAAACATGCTACAATGTGTCCAAAAGGTCACGCACGTCTGTTTACCTTTAAAGGTATTGAACATGCCCCCCTTTATTAGGGGAAGAGACAGTGTCAATAAATTGGATAGAAGAGAAATGCACTGGATTTTCACCCTATGCACAAGGGTCCCATTAGATTTACATACAGACTGGGACCTTAGTAATTTCTTATGATTCTCCTTTTTGTGATGTTCACTTCTTGTGGTTTCTTTTTCCCTTTTCCCTCCCTCTTCCCTCCCCTCCCCCCTCTTTCCACCTCTTTCTTTTCCCTTCCACTCTTTCCTCCCTCCCTTTTTCCCCTTATTTTTCTTCTATCTTCTGTTTCCCTTCCCCTCCTTTTTCTCCCTTATTTTCCTTCTCCCCCACTCTTTTTCTTTCTCTTTTTCTCTCCCTTATTCCCATTTTCCCCCTATTCTTTCTTTCCTCCTTCCCCCCTTTCCCTCTTCCCCCTATCCCCTCACCCCCTTTTTTCTTTAATTTGTTTTATCTCTTTCTTTCTCTTATTCTTTTGCATTTGTTGTGATACATCATCTGCATTTTTTGATCGATCTGCCTTAATAAGATATAGTCTTTATTTACAATTTATAATTGATATGATCATAGTTTGTCATATCATGGATTAGACTTTTTTATGGGCATTTGAATCAATTGAATTTTCCCTTATAAGAGTAAACTGCTGCAGTGTGATGGTGCATATACTGTATGAACACATACATTATGTCATTTTTTCTTCCTTTAAAAAAAAAGAAAAAAGGTTCTAGTGGTATATTATTTTTAATAGTACAATAAATAAATGTTCTCTAGTTCATATTGCACCGACATGTATGTTCTATTTTTGACTCTGATATTCTGAGCCATAATTGGGATATTGTCCATAGGAGGCATTAATGCATAGATTATTAATTAGAGCAATTTTGCTTATTATAATGGATTTGTGCAATTCAGTAATATAATATACATCCCCCTCTGGACACATACTTATGACCAATTATAGTAGTGGCAATCCATTGCACAAACTTGTAATGTCTGTCGCATTTATGTTATTGGATGAGTCATTTGTTCAGGATCATTTGCTAAAAGTTTTTTTTTAAACACTTTAATTAGGTAAAACATTAGTCTACAGTATTCAAACTTTTTTTGAAATAGCTGTTCTAATATGTTTTTTTATAGCTTAAACTTGTTTGTTCATTTAAATAAAGTTATTGTTGTTTTTACTATTTGATGACGCTGGTGATGTCATCACGCATGAGTATGCAGTGCGAAAATGGAATGTTACTTCCGGGTTCGCAAAGCATACAAAAACTAAGTGTTTTGAACTACTTGTCAGACTTTGAGAAAGCTCGTGGGAGCGAAACATGTTAGTGTGTTTCTCCTGTTGGGAATAAATCATTTTTATTATACCCTCTTCACTTGTTTCTGTTCGTGGGGCAGCACAACCTTTGGCTTCCTGCCCAAAAAATTTCCAGGGACCATCCTAAGGCTGGAGGCCGATTGTACTGTGAAGGCAGATACTGTTGTATGCTATGTATGCAGAGGACGAATAAAGAGTATTCCGGTTAAAATAAACCCCTGCCTGGTGTGCAATCTATCAGGGGAGTATTGTAAGTTCTCCTGCAGGGATTGTCTCCACATCCCTGGACCCTGCAAGAGATGGAGACACTGACACCAGAGTGAGAATAAACCAGATAATACCACAGAAGCCTGTCCTGATGTCCCCACGACCACCATCGGACCACTCAGTATCCTGTAAGCCATCTGGTACCAGCACTGCACATTTGGTAGCAGGGCAATTCTCCCAGAGGGTGAGGGAAACAGCGCTAAGTATATTATAGGAAATACTGCACACCTATAAAACTACAAAAAAGTAATACAACTACCGGTGGTCCTGTTCAGGGATCTCTGTGTGGTATTCCAAATCAATATAGTTAGGTTGAAGAAGCAAGGCACTAAAAAATTTTGATATTAAAAATGTATTGCCAATTGATCGACGTTTCGGCCGCACTTGGCCTTTTTCAAGAGTAAATGGCATAGTATAAAAAGTCCAAAATGTCCCATTAAATAGACCCATCACCAGGTGTCCCTCGTTGATCCTCAGTGTTGTCACCATCCAGCGCTGTCTGTCTCCTCATGATTGCCCCGTCACTCCGGTCACGTGGCAGCGTCATCAGGAATCCTTCCTAGGGCTCCGTCCTCCCCTGTATGTTGTCCTAACCGACTTTGCATGTTCCTGCAATGTTCTTGCAAGTGCGTGATGTCATCCCGATTGCCGTCCATGCAGGGCATCCTGCTTCCTCTGTTACCTAGTGACCTGATTGCTTGAATTGATTTTGTATATTCTAGCGAGTGCGTGACGTCACCCCGTTAGGCGTCCATGACAGGCATCCCGATTCCTCCGTGTATGCATCTGTTGCCTAGTAACCCACTTTCTTGCTGTTAGGAAGGTTTGTGTTAGTCACTTTATACATATCCTCACAAATAGTTGACATATCTTTAAAGTTTCATGGTCATTGTAATTCTTCTGCAATGAATAACAGAGGCATTTAGACGATCTAGTGATCAACATATTCCTTATACCAAAACGTGAAAGAAGTGCTCTCTTTATCTTCAAGGATAAACATAGTGATGAATAAAAGTGTGTAGCCATATAATAAACATTTTTTTAAATAATTTTATTCGTCACTAAGTTTATTCTTGGAGATAAAGAGAGCATTTATTTCACGTTTTGGTATAAGGAATATGTTGAGGGAAAAGAAAAGCACCAAAATAAGCGGTTTCTTTTACATTTTCAGTACAATTTACTCCTGCTAGTGTCATAAAAGCAGTGAGGAAAGATTTCTATCACACAAGAAACTCAGCTCTTTAATGTACTCTAGGATGATTTACTTTATCACATTTCATATTGTATGAATCAAATACACTTCTTGAAGGAGTGCATCAAACTAACATCAGAGAAGTAACATTGTCTTCTTTTCACTTTAGTTTGAGCAAACCGGGGAGCAAACCGTTCAGGGCATCATTATTCAAGACATTGTGCGTGATTTACACTGGGATCCCATATCCTCAAAATATCAATCAAACCTTAATTATAGATGTAAAAGGTTCTGTTTTCTGAACATTTCCTATTTATTAAATCAGAACTTTGCAACTACAGATCAGATCTGGAGACTGCAAGTGTCCTTATCATTGAGTGAAACAACTAATGAAAAGTATGACTCCTTGCATATTCACCCACTCAAGCTCTTCAACAGTCACTTCTACTGTATTACCCTGATGAAGTGAGCGCAGTCTCACGAAACATGTTGGGTGTTAGTGTTTTGTACACTGCATGTTGATATTTTGCCCAAGCTGATTTTATTAGCTGCTCTGTTGAAGAGACTGAGTGGGTGAATACGCAAGGAGTCATACTTTTCATTAGTTGTTTCACTCAACGATAAGGACACTTGCAGTCTCCAGTCGCAGTCTTGTGACATCACCAGGAGGCGCCGGACCAGCTGGACTGGTTTTCGATTCCTGTGGTGTGTGTCCACGAGGCAAAGGCGGATGCTTGTCACTATTGATCCAGAGTTGGTACGATTGGATCCTCCACGTGTTCAGGACGCTTGTACAACTTTTCCCTGTCGTGAGTAGGATTCTAATTTTAACCCTCTGGAAGTGAATCACTGTGTCAGTATTTCCCTTTGTGAAGGCATTTGTCTGTTTTATTTATTTTATTTATATTAAATGTATTAGTCTTTCTAGCTATTCACTAGCCATGTGTATTTGTTTATATATTGTTATTAATTGTGGTTTATTATTCATTGGTTATTTTTTAGTATTAATATTCATTCAAATTTATTTTATATCTATTATCTATTATTTGGGTTATTATTTGTGTATTTATGTGTTTTTCTTGTTGTATGATGATGCACTATGATATTCTTTATTCTTAATTTGCTGTGAGACCACTTTCAAGAGACCCATTGGAGGTTTGCTACATCTTTCCATTTGACTATTTATGGTTGGAGTTCCTTTTATTTATTTTCTGGACACTTAGTTCACATAGTTTTTCTATGTTCACTTAGTATTATTAGGCGCCAAATTTTCTCTTTTTTATATGTCATTGGTTAGATTTATATCAATCTTTTTTTAGGCTGCCTATCTTTCACATTTGAAAGTATTCCTTTTGTAAGCACTTAATTATATTTTAAGCATTAGCGCTGTTAAGCACATTTTCTTTTTTGCGCAATCTTAATTACCTACTGTAATAGCTACAGAATATCAGAGTCTGACAAATTATACAAGGCAGCTATGTAGTAATCAGACCCAATGGACTCAGTGCACCAGATAGCAATAAATATTATGGCATTGAGTACAGAGGAGGTATTAATCGAATGTGCCCACAAGACAAGGCTGGGTAGAGGGTACTAATCACTTAACTTCGATAACCCACTTGCTTAGCCCTACAATTCCAGGTGTTCCTCCCGTTCCCTCTAACACAGACCTGTGTCGGTGTCTAAACAAAATGACTCGATCATCTAGTTCACAGTCACTATCAGGCCAACTATTTGGCTCACCTCCCCCATCAAGGTGATGTACAAATGCCAGGGCTGCAAAGCTTGCAAATACGTCTCCCCCTCCAAAATATTCCCCAATCATGATAATAGTCGACAATTATTTATTTATTTTATAAAGTATTTTACCAGGAAGTAATACATTGAGAGTTACCTCTCGTTTTCAAGTATGTACTGGGCACAGAGTTAAGACAAATAATACATGTTTACAAATACAGTTACATAAATTCACAGTAAATACATTCATTAATTGCCACACTGTCAATGTTATCTAATTACATGTTCTTGCGGTAACAAAATACGTTGCAAAATCACGAGACAGCTACTGTATGTAGACGTATTTCAGAGTATGTCAATTCAGTTAAACATACATCAGACACTCTGTTAGCGAGACACATTCATCTAAAACAGGATGGGGATGTTAGCGGTCTCACATTTATGGGTATATATTTCCCCTTAAATGTCCAGCAAGAGGTGGTGACATTGACAAAAATCTATTCTGCATAGATGCGCAGAAAGTGGATTAAAAAACTTAAGACACGTAGTTCTAGTGGCCTCAATGAGGGGTTCATATTCACACCTTTCATTGATTAAATTATTTCCCAGGACCTATGCCTCACTTGTTACTTAGCACCCCTCCCTCTCTTCTTGATTCATGCACCTATGTTATAAGAAGCGTATGTTATCATTTTCATGTTTTCACTTACCATGTTGTAACTAATTAACCGGTTCTATGGTATCTGATTAGCACAATAACTGATAATTACTCCTTCATGATTCATTACTTATGCTGTATCATATTTATATATACACATTGACTTCATATGACCTATTAAAATGAATTGCTTGTGTAACATTTTTTGCTGCTAGGCAGCTGATGGGCTCTATGGAGCTTGTTTAACCTAGTTGTTTATCCATCACTATAGTAACTGAGGCTCTTTCCCCTCACACACCTGCATAGTAATTGTTAACATGACTTCCTTGCTAATGACTCTTCCATGCATGTGCAAGTGAGTTCTTTTGGAGTATACACCAATTTGTACCTCGTATTTTCTTCTGCTGTTCATCAAAGTTCTACCACTAAAAAGAACACATTTTTTTTACCGCAGTCTGAGAAAAATATCGGGCCTGGCACCAAATTGACTAAATACTGTGAGTGTAGGAATTCTGGTGCTAACCATCATGTCCTGATATTTATTGGAACCAGCCTAAAAATACTGCTTTTTTATCACCTAGTCCAGGCTGGCATTAGCCCTATCTTGCCTATGTATAAAATGGCCATTTCATACATACTGTAGGCAACATAAACTAAACCAACGTGGAAAAGGTAAAAAAAATCTAACATACAACACATTTAACTACATGTTAACCCTTTAGTAGCCAGTGGTCAGCTAGTCATGGGTTAATACACAAATAAAATTACACTACGTTCCCCCCTTGGCTACCTTAGTGGCTTGACACATGTGATGATGACGGTAGGGGTTAACCCCTTGTTTTCCTTAGCGGTTCATTCTGCATTGCACAACAAAGGGGGAGTAGGAAGTGTATCTTTAGCAATATTAACCCCTTTGATGTCTATGGTGTAACTTGTTAGCCGCAGGCATCAAAGGGATTAATGTAATTTCTACCATAGGGTTATGTAATAGTTTATATTAAATAGCCCAACAGTAGAAATATGACATTACCATCCCACATGATCGTGATGCAGTAATTATCCCATTATTATCTTTTTCCATTAATTACAGTATCGCAACTAGTCTAAAAAATAGACTTTGGTCAAAAATTGCGATAATACGATCTGGTATTTTTTTCCCAGGGTGCAATATTGACTCGATTTTAACAGTTTGACAACCTTACGCTTAAAAGTTTATGTTTCTGCAGCAATATTTTCATTTAGTTGAGTTTATCACTTCTAGAGGGTGTTGCAGTCATTGACGTCTAGCACCAAAGTACTCATTGTCATCTTATATTGTAGATCTCAAATTTAAAGATCTGGTAGATCCCCAAAAACACTTTAAAGGTGACTAGTGAGTAATGAGTAAATGTGATAGACTTAACAATGCTCATTTGATGAAACATCTCCACATGATAATTCTATCAAGAATATAAATATTATGTAATTACGTATACAGTAGGGGTGTAAAAGAAAAGTTACTTTTCCAAATGTAGAAGAAATTACTCAAGAAGATTGTACATCTGCAGGTTTTTCCTCACATTTAAACTGTTCTTAAACCTTTACCTGTGGTATATTGGATATACAGACCCCATTTAGCCTATTTATCATATATCAAGTGAACTCAAAATTGTATTTAATTTTGTATTGGATTTTGTGTGTCAAATCTTATAAAGTATCATTTGTATAAATAACAGTAAAATAGTTAGTGTATGCTTTGCCTATTTCCTTTGAGATGTCTAATACATCTTGCCAAGCTCGTAAGTTAGTTTTGGGATGCATTCATGTAATTGGAATGAATCACAATTCATAAAAGTCAAGAGTCCCTAATGAATAGGTTTCTAGTGAAGATGAAAAGTACTATATTTTATATCTCAGGAACACTTTCTACATTTGAGGTCAGATTGACATGGTTTACATAATTAACACAACACAAACTGTAAGCTTTAAAAGTTATACTGAAATCTCTTTACTGGCCTATCATAACAGCATTTCAACAGTTCTTTTAGTGTAGTAATATAGGGATTCATCCCACTTTTCATAACAGATAAATAATATGCTGAGGTTACAGCAAATTACAATAGGGCTCCCTTACCGTACAGAAAATACAAGTTGAGTCATGCACCAATTCAAAAACACAAAGAGAAAACAGATGAAGTCATAGTAGTACTAAACATAATAATAATTACAATGTTTTAAATTGGGTTCATGTACTAATGCTACTTTGGATCTGAGAGTGTGTTTTTCCAGTTCACAGTTGCATCAAATATGGAAACTGTTTCTTACATTTGGTGCATATTGTCAGATTTCAGAAAATTTGCACTACCTTAAACATTTCAGCTTTTTTTCTGCAGATTTAAAGGCGAAAAACTGATACACAGGTGTAACGTGTGATACAACATACTTTAGTATGTGCATCAATTCTTCCTACATCTTCCTTTTGATACTCCCAAAATCCCAAGGTAAAGTACAAGGGTCAAAAGACCTGCATATGTTAAGAGGTGCAAAATGAAAATAACAGTTTTAGTTGTTGTCTTCCTGGGCTCCTGATGGCCAGGTTTTGTAAAACTTTCAGGCCACCCTCACTTTGAGGAAAGGCACTATGGTGATAGCTGGTTATTGTACTGTACTGTAGTGCCGACGATTATTCTTAAACAAACCTGGGGCAATCTCCAAAAAGACCCAGGTACATGCTGGGTACATGCTGGGTACATGCTGGGTACATGCTGCAACATTTCACACATTTCTGCAGACAGACTAATGGCCCATAGGATTAACAGTGGGGGTCCCTGGCAGTCCCATTCAATCTAAATGGGACTGCCAGGAACCCCTGCTGTGTTTAGCTGATGGGCCATTAGCCTCTGCTGAAATGTCACTGAAATGTACCCAGCATGTATCAGCATGTACCTGGCTAGTTTAAGGCAAATTTAAGGTATCTGTTAGAATACTCGTTGGCTCATCTGTAAATATAAGTTTATATTTAAATAAACAAGTTCTGTCATCATTTGGAGTATTCAAAAATGTCTTCTGATGTTTGGATTAGCCGGAGGTATGCTGCAATTCAACTTTGAAAAAGAAGAACTGTATATATTTATTCATTGCTTGCTACAGATGCAGCAGCCATTATTTTAACAAATCACGCGGTGTATACCTCGGAATACCCATGTCATGGCGCGGGATTACTTCCAACCATACCGCCTAAAGACGCGACTGCAGACGATTGCATAAAATGGCATTTTAGTGTTCTGGCTTTTAAACACCTGAAATTGACACAGTAGCACAGTAGCACAGTACTGTGCACATTACAATTTATTAATTTAATTGCATTTCATTGCACACAATCCATAAAATTCAAACAAAGCAACCGCGATAAACACGTGTGCCTGGGGCGATTGGCCACGTTCATGCCGCGTGGAGTACAGCAGCGCACATGAAAACGGCACCTTGATGCCTTAAAATAACGGCCACTATATCTGTATATATTGTAGAATATAGCAGTTACACATACAGTACAGATATTGGCAACATTATTACAGCCGTTATTGTGCAGTAAGTCACTAAATCACTTGATTTGGTACTCAAATCAGGCAAATTTGCTACTCGTGGCTCCATTGTATTGCATTGTAAATTGCAGGATAATGCGTTCTAACTTGTGTTATTAAAAATGTGTTATAGTGTGATAATGAGTGCAATAATATTGGCTACATCTTTAAACTTTTACCAGGGAATAGAGCAATGGATCTTGAGCAAATTCCTCAGGTGCTGCAATATGGAGCTGGGGACAATGTAATTACTGTAAGCACATAATTGCATGTTTGTTAGTGTGTCACCAAATCCTTAGGAAACCATATTGCTGCTTCATAATAACTTTATTGCCACAGGTGTTATTCACTTCTTTTGCTTTCTTCTTATGTCTGTGATTTTCTAAATAAAGTTGTGACTTTTCAATAATTTTTTACTACATAATTTGGAAAATTACCTTTAAGAAGGTATAGTAAGTGGTGTATTTACCCCACCCCATTGACATTGTAAGCCACATTTTTTTTATTTTTGCAGCTGTTCTAGGGAGGATGGCATTAGGAACACCAGTGGTGGCACAGGACTCCAGGAAAAGTGCTCGTGTGGGAATGGTGACTGATCGTCGATGCACCTACATAAATTCCTTACTCACAGCAACACAATAATGGGCAATGTTACAGTACTTGAGGGATAATATACAGTATGCAAATTGTGACAGAATTTCCATATGTCTCCCACACAAGATTTGGCGTACTGATAGCTGCATACCTGTATTTATTGACTTTAATAAATCATTGATTTTATATCAGTATGGTTCAAGTTTGGGAGCTGTAGTTTGTGGTTTTCATTTGCCACCTCCTCTTCCACCTGTGGCTCTAATATTGGAGTCTGTAAAGGTGTTTGACATGCTTGCTGTTGCCTAGTAGAGGATATGTTTCTAGGCATCAAATTAAATGTTTTCTATTCTTCTTTGAGGTTCTGCATATGTTCCTTTGCAGAATTTTCCTTTCACATAGAAATTTCTGGAACCTTCGTTTCCTTGTCCGATGGATCTAACATTATGACACATTATTAAAATTAATTTTTATAAATAATTTTGAGACTTTCCATAATTATTTTAAATATGTAGCCATGTCATTTGTGGCTACTAGTTTGCTTCCCTCCTGGCAGTAAACCCTGGTACAATTAGGTTGCCGGTAGTTGATATGGGGTTTTCCCCCTCCTTGGTGCTGCACTTGAGTGACAGCGGGAGGCGGCGACATCAAGCCTGGGCAGGACCAATCATGAGACAGACCTGATGCCCTCCTCCTGGCTGTATTTAAGGGCAGTGTTGCCCTAAATTCGTTAGTGCCTCTACCCACTTGAGAGGGGCAGGTCACACAGTCAAGAGCCAGATTATTGAGCCTACTCTGGTCCTCTTCCCTCTGGGGGAGAGTGAGTGTGTACCATATCTCTGCCTCTGTTATTGAGGCGGGAAGAGCTGGACTGCTGCGGGTGCCCTTAGCCTTTAGTGAAGTTCCAGGGACCATCCTTCAGTAAGTAGCTGAGAGACTGCATTGGGCTGAACTCTGCCTTGTTACTGTGCTGTACCATGAGGACAATAAACCATTCCTGTTGTTATACCTCCTGCCTGGTGTGTGACCTTACTGGGGGGGAAAGGTAATTGTTCTACCGTGGGAGATCACCTTCAGTTCCCTGGAGCCTGCGGTAGATGGAGGCCCTGCACCGCTAAAGAATATGTAGGGTATGAACCCCAGAAGCCTAGTCCTGTGTCCCCACTAACACTGGCGAACGTTTCAGCCCTCCTGTTACCAGCAGGTATCATGCACCACATGAACCGTAGTGGCCAAATCTCCCACCAGGTGGGGGATACACTGTTACAAATATATAATTGCTTAAAATGTTACGTGTATTTATGACAGCCAAAATCTAAAGATTGAAGAATTTGTCAAAATCCGATCCGTGAATTCTCTGCAGATTTCTTTACCAAAATTCGATTTACACATGGAAATCCAAAGGCAGATTGGGCACTAAAAAAATCAGGTGGATACATCCTAATCCACTATCTGATCTGTTCCATCCAGATTTTGTGACATTTTTTCCATCAAATTTTATATTAAATCTGCTAGCGGATTTTGAAAAATCTATTTTGCCTACACCCTGAAACATACTTTGCATATTCCATTAGCATATCTCCTAGGAATCTAAGGTGTGGTCCTGTAAGAGCTCATGTGTCCCTCCATACAGTTATTTGGAAGGAGGTTTGAGGGAAAAGGAAAGGAAAAAACTAAAGGAAAAGGGTGGGGGACAAGTTGACATTTGTTCCAACATATAGCATGTAGGGCACTTGCTAAATGCTGTGACCAGGATCTGATATGAATAATGTAGTAACTATAAACCCCCTTGTAACAGGGGACGTATCCCTGTTCAGTAATGTTCCTTTAATCTAGCAGTGTGGTAGTTAATTACTAAACACCACCTGCCTGATTAGATTGTTACAAAAAGCCTGCCTTTGAGACAGGAAGTGACTCTCTTTAGCTCTGACTGAGAGCTGACCTTTGCAGACACCACAATGTCTTGAGTTCTGCCAGCCACACAGCAGAGCTGATTGCAAGACATCCAATAAGACTTGTAAACCTGGATGCTGGTATTTTTCTGTGCACGCACGGGTGCGGTTCCAGGAGAGCAGAGAAGCTTACTCTACAGCTGATAAACAGATAAGACTTTCATTATTAAGAGACTGATTATATCTGCTTATTTTCATGCTATGTGTTTGGGATGGGAGAAATGCTTAACTAATGGAGATGTGAACTAATTGCAAGGATTTCACTAGAAATACTCCCAAGTGAATGGAAGCTTTGTTCCCCCCTGTGTTTGGATAATTTCCTGATAAAAAGGAAAAGGCACAATAAAGCCTATTATAATTTCACATTATAACGACTCCAATTGTGTACCTCTGTGAACGTCCGTTTACACCCCTCAATAACAGTAATAACATGGGAAATAAGGGGATAAAGAGAGGGAAAGAGGCCCAGCAACACGCACCTCAAATGGGTCCACTCAGGGACCAGTATCAGTAACCTCTCCATCATGCTTGTAAGCCCCAGAGTTGTGCCGAGTTTGGGTCATACTTTGTGCTGCCCTCCACGTGCACCCATGGTTCCTATGTGCATGACAGTTGGTGGGGTTTGTCTCTCAGGTAGGATGTGATTTTTTTCCATTGAGAACTGTAGGCAATGCATGCAGAGGTGAAGACAGGACACTTGCTTTGGAAAAAACAAGATACGATCATGTTCAGTATAAGTTTCAGCAACATAAAATACAGGCTTTTCCTAGTCAACGTGGTCTGTATGCAGACTAGGGAGAGAGACAAAAACTTCCCTTTCATGCCTTTTAAACACTTACTACACTCCACTGGGCTCATTAGTAAGTAGTAAATCAAAGGTCTCCAAATAGTTTGGTTTAGCTTCAAGTGATCCTGTTGAATAGCACTTCTACTTCTTTCTTCCTCTCTCAGCCAGTTTCTTTATACATTTGTCTTTGTTGCGGTTGATCATGATGCCACTGACTGACAACTACTCATATCTAATTTTGCTACTCCTACAGTAACTCATCCTCTTTTTGGAAAAGCAATGCATAAGGGTTGGCTCTGCCATATAGCCTCTAGGTTATTCCTTAAGTGACCTTTATGATTTTCCTTCTGTTTCTTCCTGCTATTTGTCCTTTCTCCTCCTACCACATACTGTATGCACTAACATTTAATGCCAAAACACGCTAAGCTTAGTTAACGCACATACATGCTATGGCTGAGTTTCTTCTCTAAATCATATTCAAATTACTACAACTACGTGGATAATTACAAGCTATCTCAAACTGGGAGCGCAAACCCCCAGGAGAGCAATCATCTACAGTATGTACTGTAGAAAGAGAAAGCACCGAGTAGGAAACAATATAGTGTTATTGTAACGCCTGTATGCCCACAGACCTTGCCAGTCCCCAGTACTGAGGTGGGTAAGGTTATAACACGCACCCACAGCAACGAGGACGTGCCGGGAGTGTGGTAGTGCGTTGCCAGGCCTGTTGAGAAAGGGTTAACATATACGTGCAACGTCCAGGATATCAGAGTTTGGATAGTAATGTCCGTGTGCCAGAGTTCAGGGGTAATAGAGAGCAGCGTGGTGATGTCCGTAAGCCAGTGTTCAAGGATAGGAGAAGGCAGCGTAGTTGTATCCGAATGCAGGGTTCAAGGGCAGGAGAAAGCAGGGTAATCCAATTCAAAGCAGAGTTCAAGCCAGGGAGATCCAAAGGTAAGCAGGGACAGGAACCAGCGCTGAAAGAGACAGGAGAGCCAAGCATAGAGACTGCAAACACAGGGGTCACAAGAAGGTATGCAGATCAATGAGCTAGAGGACAGACAGGGATTATAAAGGAGGGAGCACCAATGGGAGAGGAAGGAGGAGCAGAAGGTAGAGTGAGGGGTTGCAGGGATAGGTCAGAAGGAGCGAGGGAGGAGACAGGTGAATCACAGGAATATGGCTTGTACGCTATGGGGGCGGAGCCAGAGCTCTGGGAAGGCCTATATCTGGAGCGTGTGCGCGCGCCCTCTGTTAGGGTTGGATGCACACGCACAGTTTGTGCCAGAGAGCGCAAGGAGCATTGCGCCGCGGGGGCGCTCGCCAAGGAAGGTGAGAGAGCAGGGGAAGCGGCTGAAGGAGGTAATGTGACAGGTGAGGGAATAGAGAGACGCCGTGAGCAGTGAGTGCTGCGGAGGGGATCGGGTGTTTGGGGATGTGCGCGCACCTTGCGGGAACGCGCGTGACAGCTGGGCGCGCGTCCGGACACGCCGCAGAGGAACGGGTGCGGGAGGAAGAAGGGAGAGATGGACAGAAGGCAGAGGCAGAGGGACAGCGGTGACGGGGACACATTGGGAAGCAGGAATCCCTTGAACCGTCACAGTATCCCCCCCTGAGGATCGATCTCCAGACGATCCTGCCTTGGCTTCTGGAGGAATTTCCGATGAAATTGCAAGAGGAGTTTGGGAGAGTGAATATGACGAGAAGGAATCCAGGAACACTCCTCTGGACCATAACCCTTCCAGTGAACGAGGAACTGTAACTTGTTTCTGGACCAACGGGAATCGATTATGGAGTGAACCTCATATTCCTGCTGTCCGTGAATGGTCACAGGGTTGGGTTTTCGGGAACGGTCCGGGAAGTGAGCGCTTTGGATAACTGGTTTGAGTAATGACACGTGGAACACAGAAGGAATCCTCATGGTGGGAGGAAGTGCCAAATGGTATGCGACCGGATTGATCTTCTCAAGTATCTTAAAGGGAACCCAAGAATCTCGGGGACAATTTCAGAGAGGGAGTCTTGAGCCTTATATTTTTTGAGGATAACCATACACTGTCTCTGGGTTTAAAGGAAGGGCCCGGTTGGCGTCGTTGATCTGCCTTAGTTTTTTGTCTTGAGATGGCAGTTTGTAGAGTCTTAAGAATCTTCCTCCAAGAGTTTTGAAGAGTAGAGACATGAGAATCCGCTGCGGGAACACCAGAAGGGAGGGAGGAGAGGGGAAGACTGCTTGGGTGGAATCCAAAATTAATGAAGAAAGGGGACTCTTGCATAGATTCATTCTTAAGAGAGTTAATTGCAAACTCGGCCCAAGGTAATAGATCCACCCAGTTGTCTTGAGAATCGGAGACGAAACATCTGAGATACTGCTCCAAGGTCTGATTCATTCTTTCCGTTTGACCGTTGGTCTGAGGGTGGTATCCAGAAGAAAATAGAAGGGAAATCCCAAGTCTCTGGGAAAACGCACGCCAAAATGTAGAGATGAATTAAGAACCTCTGTCAGGAACAATTGAAATAGGAACAGCGTGTAATCTGAAAATTTCCTTAGAAAAAATATCGGCCAAAGTAGCAGATTTAGGGAGGCCCTTGAGGGGTATAAAGTGAGAAAGCTTGGAAAATCTACCTACTGTACTACAACAAGAATGGTATTCATACCTTTAGAATTGGGAAGCTCGACAATAAAGTCCATAGAGATATGTTTCCAAGGTTGCTCCAGAATGGGAAGAGGCATGAGAAGACCAGAAGGTTTGTGATGGGCACAGACCGGACAAGCTCTGGTGAAATCAAAAATGTCCTTGTATATCTTAGGCCACCAAAAGGTCCATTTAATAAGATCCGTTGTCCTCTTGAAGCCTGGATGACCAGCCGATCTAGAAAACGTGGAGCTGCGTATAAGCGTCCCTCTGGCACCCTAAATATCCTGGGAATGTGAACCTGGGCTTTGTTGATTTCATCCAAAACATCGAAATTATTGGCAGAAATTATGCACTTGACGTGGAGAATAGATTCAGAGAATTCATTAGAATCGTTCTCCGTGGCGAACTGACGAGAGAGAGCGTCTGCTTTGATTTTTTTGGTACCGGGAATATAAGAAATGGTATAGTTCAGTGGTTCCCAAACTGTGCGCCGCGGCGCCCAGGGGCTCCGCGGGTTCGCTACAGGGGCGCCGCGATTTCAACCGGACAGGCCGATAATTTTGATGCCTGTCCAGTTTGAAAATTTGCGGGCTGCCGTCAGGACAAGTGAAGCGGCGTGCGCGTGTTGGGGGGGAAATGCTTAACTAATGGAGATGTGAACTAATTGCAAGGATTTCACTAGAAATACTCCCAAGTGAATGGAAGCTTTGTTCCCCCCTGTGTTTGGATAATTTCCTGATAAAAAGGAAAAGGCACAATAAAGCCTATTATAATTTCACATTATAACGACTCCAATTGTGTACCTCTGTGAACGTCCGTCTACATTTGGTGTCCGAGGTGGGACAAGAGGTGTCTTTGTAGTTAAAAAGGACCAGAGTTTTTATGTGAAATTTTTTGTTATGCTTTTTGCCTACAAACAGTCTAAACAATTTGAAAAAAAAAAAAAAACCTCTCATGCAGCAGAGGCAGAGTTAAAGGGGTACACACCACTGAAACTTACACTGCACTGAGACTTACAAAAACCACGGATGGACTCTTTTCCCCAATCCCAAGAGAATGCTGAAGCAGGTAAACCTTTAATTGCCTATCACAAAGTGTAATACAGTCATTGAAATAGGGGTTTTGCCTTCCAGCCATAGTCAGGGTTCAAGAAGTGAGTCAGCCCTTGAAAAGGGATAGGTGTTTGTTGTTTTCAAAAGTTTCGCTGAAGCAGTGAATACAGATGGTGACCCATGAGGGGTACTGATTTTGCAAATAAAGGTTGCCACACCGCATAGGGCTACCAGCTGTGAATGGAGTATATGCAGAAAAGTGTGAAAATTGATACAAAGACTGTGCTGAAGCAGGGGGATTTTTAGCAAACAAATGCTGAGTGTAAAATTGCCCTATAAAGGAAAAAGTTTTTTCAAAGCCAATTGCTGAGTGTTGAGTCACCCTGCCGGGAATGAAAGAAATAGTCCACTGCAAAGAATGTTTTTTTTTCTGCAAGTAAAAAAGTATGCCTATTATCTTGGGAGCAAAACAGACACCCACAGAGTGAAGTGTGAATGCCATAATACCCAAAGATGAGACTGAAAATTACTGAACTCAGGCAGAAAACCAAATTCTGTTGCTGAAGCAGAGGGATTGCACCCAGCAAGTAAATGGTGTATAGCAAATAGACTTTTTTTTACCTAGCAATTGCAGATCTTGTATACCTGATAAAAGAAAATGCATGCACAGAACTGCTGATATTGAAAAAAAAAAAATTACCCAAGAATGGTGGGGACTACCACAATTGGGGGTTCTAGCAAATACAGTGGCAACAGCTGCAATAGCGCCTCCTGAGGTCAGGAAGAAAATTACACCTGATAGCCTAAAAATGAAGGACAAGATGCAGCGTTCCTGTAATGAACCCTACCCCACGGAAGAGTGTCCCTTCCAGTCCAATAAAGAGGAAGACATCTCTTACGGGGAACCCGAACCGAGTCACACCCACAAAACACCCCAAGAATGGTGGGGGTGCCTGAACTCGGCACGAACAGAAAAGACCGCTCCCTTTGATGACGAATATGATCAGCAGGAGAAAGAGCGGGAGCAGTGGATCACCGAATATTTCTGTAAGCTAAAGCAGCTACAAGAAAAGCCTGGCGTATATAATGAAGCTGCTAAAACTTCAAATGAAGATGGAGACCCCAGTATCCCTGAAGGGACGGTGTCATCCAAATCAAAAAGGAAGAAAAAGAAAAGCAGTTCTTCACTTACCGTGGAAGGAACAGACACGTCCGCAGATCCTGTGGAGGAAAAGGGGGACCGAGTTGCCCTGCAGCCTAGAGAAAATGGAGAATTCATCCCACGGTTAACCGAATATCCAGAGGGCCCAAGGCAGAAGTTGTGTACCCCATAGAAGTGTCTGTCCGGTGCCAACAGTGAGGAACCCTCAACTAGTCATCCCAGGGAAGCGGATCCGGAACCAGTGAGTGACGATCCCTTGACCAGCCCTGAAGATGCCCTGAAAATTGCCGGGCATGATTGTGATCTGCTCTGTGAAGAATTAGGAAGAGAGAGAAAAAATAATGCTGAGCTACAGAAGACTGTGCTCGCAATTTATTCTGCGGCCAAGACAGAATTGGAGGATCTCAAGACTGAGCTAGATACTGCAAAGGCTACTATCTCCGCCATGGATGAAAAGCAGAGCCAATCTGTTAAAATGGTGGCTACGCTAAAGCGGAAGTATGAGGAGGCACTGAAGCAGATGACAGTCTTCCAGCAAGAGGTTCACACTCTTCGTAGCGAGCTTGATGCCTCACATCATGAGACCAACAGCTGCCGCACAGACCTGGAAGTTTCCAGAAAGGAACTACACAGTCTCACTGAGGAGCTGGACATTGCTAAAGAAACTATTGGTAATCTTGGTACAGTTCTCAAAGTCTCTCAGAATGAGCTTCAGACCCTCAACCTAGAGAAGTAAGTCTCACGCCAGGAGATTGTCATTCTCAAAGCAGATGTGCGTAAATGGAAGGAGGACTGCAAAGAAGCCCTGAAGAATACAGAGACTGAAAAAGGAGAAAGTTCAAGATTAATAAGAGAAAACATTTTAAACTGAAAGAAGAAAATTTTCAGTTAACAAAAGAAGTCAAGGAAAAGTTTGACGCAGAGCACCGGCTGCAGAACCAACTGCAAGGTCTGCGTACACACCTCCAGTATGCTGAGGAGAAGCAGCAAACGCTACAGGAAGAAAAACTGCAGGCTGCTAAAGAGGTACATGCGCTGCAGGAACGTCTGAATACCCAGTACATCCCCACAGAGCAGTATGAGGAGCTAAAGGCCACGCTGCATGTCTTCAGAGCATCGTTGGAAGTGGAGCTTCGATACCAGGTGACTCTGTATGAGAGGGAGCGTGAAAAGGCTCAGAAACTGGAGCAAGAGCTGGAGAGACAGAGAGACTGTTCCATTCCCTTGAGTCAGTACACCAAGGAGAAAACAGATGCAGCGGCAACCTTGACGACAAAAATAATAGAGCTCCTGAATATGAAGGAGACTCTGATACAGATTCCTCCAATACGGAAAAAGGTATTGGCTCTGCCCAAGCACCAGTATCCCAAAGTAACTAATGCCCGTAAGGACAAGGGTACAGTGAGAGTTGGGGACTCCACGCAACTTCAAAACAAAATTACGAAGTTTGAGCCACCAAAGAAAGCACTAGCCAAACCTACAGCTGCCCAACAGGCAACAAACAGAGGTAGGAGTGCAGAATCAAAGCCAGAAGAATCCTTAGCTGAAGAAGCTGAACTGGCGAATCCGTGGTGTGGAGAAGCTGCAGAAAGACCACTTCAAGAGCAGAAAACTCTAAGGGCTAGTCCTAACTGCTCTACAACTGTTGCCATACACTTTGTCTACAAAAAGAGGAGTGCCCGACGCAACAGAAATCTCAAGACCGCGCACGCGATAAAAAGACTTTACATGGAAAAGTCCTCCTCGAGCGACTGAGGAGTGCTGATCTCAAGCATCTTCGGGAGGACACAAAAATAAACTGGAGAAAGGGCTCCAATCCCAGCGGGACAGAGGGTTCTCTTCCTCCATCCACTCTCATTCAAGTCACAGAGATATCTAGAATGAGAGTGGAAGGATGGGCTTTGGCCGTGGTAAGCCCGAGCTTCCCACAAACAGGGGAGGTA
>WSYH01009189.1:0-26700 GCA_036426205.1 Ascaphus truei | reverse complement strand
ACAGCATCTCTTGGATACAGTAGGTCGAATAGCTTCAGTCAAGATGAATCTCCTGCCGATTCCGGTGGTTAGTCACGACTTGAAGGATATGTATACTTCAGATTATTCAGAGGCCCACTGTCATCGGGTGATTGGTAGTCCCGAACTCGTTGAAATATTTACTTCTCAGTTAGGACAACTGCTTCTCTGGAATTCCCATAACACAAGAGGTTGGGTTGATGTGGAAAATGAAATAAATTCCCCCTCAAACATAGGCTCTTTATGGTCGGACAAAGCAGATAGACCTAAAATGTTTCAAGTTCAACCCTCAATGAAACAGTCTGTGTATCTCTGGAACTTAAAACCAGAGACATAACATAAAACACAGACAAAGCTCAGTGCACATCCAGAAAAACTTATATACGGTACCGTGCCTAAATATACATGTATAAATAACTAATAAATAAAATGGTCTTTTAGTTTAACATTTTGGCCAAATTGTTGTAAGCCCTTGAGCCAAACTTCACGGCAGACCACGTTTCAAGGGTCCCTACACTAATATAGATTCTTAATAACCTGTGCATTGCCAGGAAGAATGATTTATAATAAATCTGTCAATATAAGTTGCAAAAGTTCTAAGTCTGATTGAAGCTTTTATTAACCTGTACATTACCAGGAAAAGCACTCTGTAATAGATTTGTCACAATCACACTGCATGCAGGCAAGTTCCCCTGATAGTTGGAGATGCCATGGAGTGAGCTTTTAAGGGGGGGGGGGGGGGACGGGAGACACCGCGCGGCCAGCCACGCTGCGACCCTGCAATTTTGGTGCCGTGGCCCGGTGCCGGGTCGCGACCCACCATTTGGGAAACGCTGTTGTAGACAATTGCTTGGCTGTCATATATTGATTCATTGGAATACATCTTCAGGCTGTATACCAGTTTCCCTAGCTATCCTCCTTTAAATCATTGTAAATAATCACAGTTGAGTATATTTTAGTATATTGAATAATAAATGTTATGCTTTCATTTAGTCACTTATACATCATCACAAACTAAACATTAATACTACTATTTTGTGTGCACGCATTACAGGAGATATCTTTGGGACCTTTCCCTTTTTTTTGTATATTACACTTTCAGAAAATCTGTGAGAGTTACCGTGTTGGGTGGTACTGTATACCATGTTGTGACGTGTGGAGTACACACATAGAAAAAACATAGTGGTCCCATCCCTATTACCATTTACAACAATAGTGCTATGCAAGAACTATTTTTCCCATTTATATTCCACTTGCTCTGTTTTTCCATCTTCAAGATTTTGAGAAGCTACCAAGAGCCAGAGCCTACATCTTGTTTGTTGCATCTGTTCCCAACATAAACATGTTGTTTTCATTTAATCTATATACACAGAGCTTTGCAGAGATGTATCTCTTCAAGCAAGGGAATGATCATGGAAAGAGGTTCGGGCCATGCGTAAAAGCAAGGAAAACATGGATTATGGAATTCAATGCTTCGAAACTGACCACCACTGTAGTGTGTCGAATTAAAGACTACTATGATACATTCCACACATTGGGGCATATGTACTGTATCAAGGCAAACTTTGGAGGCTATACACAAAGCTCTGATCAGAGTGTTTGCAATTTAGGAGCTGTAACCTAGACACTAACAATTTCGCTTTGATTTGCACAAAACTGGAAAGTTTTCAGACAAGACCTCTCAAGCGGTACTGGAAAAGAGAAAACAACTGCTAGCACTTTAAAAGTAGCAAAAACAAACAGAGGAGCATACCATAGTGAAGTATATTTTTACTGTAAATATTGAGCCATTAAAAATGCCAAAGATGACTGACAAATTGGTAATCTGTAGAAAAAAAAATGACCTGCAGGTAAATAAAATGGGTATTTACTGTAAGGCCACATTCAGTGTAATCTTTCATTCTAAAAAGTAAGAACATAGTTTTCTTTAGTACCAATTGTTGTAGAAATGTACTCGCCTCAGATTTAAAAAAAATGGACCTGTTAAAAATAGGAAAGTATACATTTATAGTAAACTGAAGGTAATAAACACGTGCCATTGGCTGACTAGGTATCAATGTAATATATTTTCTTACCTAGCCTTTTATCAGTCCTCAGAGAGGTATTTCCTCTTTCTGTTGTTTTTCAGCAAGTAGTGTCAAACAATATCCCAAACACGGGGAGAAGGTGTGTTTTATTATGAGCATATTAGTGGGCTGTCCTTTTCTAAGCACAGAAGGCGTTGACAAGCTGTCTAATGTTAGCAGTAAATAGTAGAAATATCACTTGTGAGCCCATTCACGTCTCAGACTGGTCTGCAACCTTGCTTTTCACCATAGACCACACGGGCGCGCACGACATCAGGATAGGGCACGCGTTGTGCGAGGAATTAGTTGAAACTTATTTCTCGCCACGACGGGCAGGTCACGTGAGCGATTCACCCAATGAGGACGAACCAGCTCAGTGACGTCACTGACACGCCCCTAGACACCCCCCCCCGGAGGCGCGTCTATCATGTCCGGATAATGCACCCGCTTCACGCGGGTGACGTCACGGACGCGCACGCCTCCGCACCAGGGCGAAGGCAGTATGGACCTGCCCTAAGATTAACATTTAGGAAGTATCTAGTTTTTGCCAGTTTGGTTACCTTTACCTTCGAAATGACTTAAGCTTCTTTTTCTGTTCCATTATTCTCTTAAGTAGATGAAGCTTTTAATTTGAAAATGGACTTGGAAGATGATGATGATGATAAAATAAATAGTAATGTCATGATCAGTCAGGTTTTCCTTGGTGAGAGAGGTCTTTATCTGTCATTTGAGCCTAATATCCACCAGTGTCTGCCTGTATCACGAAGGATACCGTAGAGTCTATCCATTTAATGGCAATATCCAGTCCATAACATTTGAATGGCTGTTTGTGACTGATAATAGCTATCACACTTTAGTGAACAGATGGCAGGAACAGGGAATTAAAATAATACAATTATATTAGACTAGACATTAAACAGAGCATGCAGTTAGATACAGACAGTTGAACAGCTTTGGTGAGTTGACTGTGAAGTGGGATAGTGGAAGGGAAATTTAAATATGTTGAGTCTTCATTTAGAAAGGCAGAAAGTGTAGCTATACCAATTTCTAAATATCATGACCTTGGCCAAGTACTTTCATTTTCAGCTGAAAAAAATATATGAATATTGACTTTCCATAATGATTACACTGTACAGTCTGGATGTCTGGGAGAGAGCATTAGGGTAGCTGTAGCTATCGTTATAGTGAAGTACCCGTGCAGCAGGTAGACCATGAAGAGACCTTAAAGCATTTCCATTCTACCATTTCCATATTGCTACACATCATTGTATGTGGTGGAACCAAAATTGATGTAATTTATATTCTGTCTTTTAAATACATATTTATTTGTGCGGTTTCACTAAACAACAAACATTGTCCATGACTGGCTGGGCAAACTGATCACTGCACAGTGCCCCAAGACGTACCCTGTACAGCATAAGGGCCTGCTGCACTCTAGGGCCCTAAGACGTACAGAGTACATCATGCCTTAAATGTTTGTGTTCTAGCGGGATATCACGTTCACAACGGAATGGAAGTGGAATGTACTCCAGAATCCGTTCATGTCCTGAGGGGCCTGCCCTTGAACACATGATCCAAAAGACCTGTGGCACTTGGGTGCCTCGTGTCTTCTGGAATTAAAAGGGTTAAGTACATAGGGATGAAAAAGAGAGTATAAATGTGCTAGGTTGTCATTCAGTATCGGAGCCACCTTCCTAGATACCCTATGAGTATGAAGGGGGGGGGGGGGGAGAAGGTGTATGTGTGGGATAAAGCCCAAGAGTTCTGTGGATGATCCAAGTGAATACTCCTAATGTAATGTGTACCCTACGTGGGATGGAGGGTAGGAGTTGCGTGTATTTGATACAAAAAAAGATGAATGTTAAAACAGTTTGACATGAACTGAGCTGCTGAAAACCAGTCCTGTTTGGTGGCTATGAAATATCTCTGTCCACCAAACAACCAGACACACAATATTTAGGGTCAAAGGATGGTGCAAATGCAAGAAAGATTAATTGATGAGATGAAAGCAAAGTCTGTGGATGCAGCCCCAGGTAACAGGATAACCACTTCTCCAGCAATAATACCTCAAAGAAAAGAAGAGGGGTTGATTAGCTTAATCCAATCCAACGTGTTTCACCATGTGATGTGGCTTCCTCAGAGATCCTCTGTAAGGCCGCGCCTATAATGCCGTCGATGGCGACTCGACGGCCACAGGCGAAAGCTATATTTCGCCGTCGGCGTCGCGGGTTTCCGGCCATTTGATTGGTTCAAGGGCCGTCACATGAGGCGACAGCCCTTGACAAATCAAATTTTGCCGGCTACCAGTTTTCGCGACGTCACTCCGTCGCGCTTACTATAAGCGCATGCGGCGGCGGCGGCAATGCATTTGTTTTCGGGCGATGTCGCCGGCACTATACGCGCGGCCTAAAGCTGCGCTTATAGTGCCGGCGACAGCGATGCGATGTCAAAACAAATGAATTGTTTCCGTCGCGTGCGCTTATAGTAAGCGCGACGTAATGGTGCGACGGCTTGGTCATGATCGCTGAAAGTCATCTGAATTTGATTTTTCCAGCATCCGCAGCCTGACGTCGCCGGCACTATAAGCGCAGCCTTAGACACTTCTGAGAGAAACTCCAGAGAAGGAATACGTCGGAAAAAACGGGTTAGGCTTTGGTCCCGCTGCGTCCGGTGGCGCGTGCGGCCGCGTGCGCCACCAGCCCTTTACCTGCACTCTGTTGGTCCCCGCTGCCTCCTCCCTCCGTGGCCTACGTGCTGTGACGCGTCAGCCGGCCAGCGCTACCAGAAGATGGTGTTCTGGAGCGTTGACGCGTCACGTGGTGCGCGTGTGAGCCAATGAGGAGTTAAGCAGGGGAGCAGGGAAGGAGCTCGTAGGGAGGTGACCTGTTTTTTTATTTTTTTGCCGGCTCAGTTTCATTCAGGAGGAGGGAGCCTGGCCTCCGGGCTCCTGCACACCGGAGGAGGGGAGGGGGGTACGAACGGACGGACCCTCCGTTCAAACCACGCCCCCCCGCTCCGGCTCCCGCTCCCTACAGACCGCAGATAGCGGTCTGTGCCTCTCAGCGAGCTGCCTGCATGCAGTGCGGGCGTGCTGACTGAGGGAGCAGGGCCTTAGCCTTATACCTTGCATTCACATCGGCTCCTAGACTGCTCTGTGTATGCAGAACCATGAAGGGAGAACAAACCGAGTCCTCCCCACTAGGGCTGCACCTGCATTTTAAAGACACTTATCCTAAGTTCCAGATCATGTGAGTAGATTTTCATTTTGTTTTCATTTTTGCTGACCATATAAAAGATTTTATGCCATGCTGCGCCCCTCATCTTTTCTTTTAAATACATAGGGAAACAGCATTTTCTGAATGAGAGAAATGTCATTCTTGTAACATACATGTCAAAGTTCTATGTTGCACAGTACATTGAGAGGTACTTGTTTAGCAAAATGTTGCAAATATGTAGGTACGGTACTACCATATATATTGAAGCTGTTACCTTGAGTGCGACTGTTACGATTGTAGCCCTGTTTCCCCTTGAATACAGGAAGGCTACTAGTGCTGTTGTTAACCTGCTGCCTCGCAGGGCCTGAGCCTCTGCCACGGAGAGCCTGGGGCGATATATATTACCACTACTTGATGCAGCGCCTCCACCTGGGAGGGATCCCAACGGATTGGGAGTTGCCCCTCACAGGACGCCAATACAATAACATACACACTTGATGTAAAATAACAAGCACCTTTACTCACAGACCGCAATCACTTGATATGCAAGAACATCACATACTCTTTCCCTCTAGAGATACAACTACCCAAAGCGTCTCGCAGGACGCAACCCTCCACCGTGTTCCCCACACCGTGTCCAATGTCCCACACCCAAACCCCAGTGTGTGGTGACCGCGCAGCCACTATGAAGAGAGTGATATAGTTGGTGCACTTGGTGTGTGTGGTTACGGCCAGCAGTCAACTTCAAAAAGGATCCGCAGACACGCGATACCTTCCGCCTCGTCCTTCCGGGGCGATCTCACCCAAATATTATCTCTATCTTTGGAGGGGCCTGGTCCCAAACCTGGGCTAGGGGAATGCAGCGTCCGCTGTGTCCCTGAACTATAAACACTAATGGGACAGGTTCCCTATTCTAGGGTCTGGCCCTACAGCAACCACAATCTGTGTGTGACTCAGGGCCTTACTGGGACCTAAGGGGAATTCTCTGGCCTAGTGTAGAGGCTCCCTTCCCCCTTCCCTTCCTGGACTCGACTGCCCAACGTGCTCCCCTGCGCAACCTCCAACTTCCCTTCCTAAGAGGATCCTAGTGCATCATTGGCTCCCTGGCATCAGGTGGTCGGTCCTAACACTCATGGGACTTGTAGTCCCCTGTTCTAGCCCTCTCTGATAGTCCGGGCTTCGCGCGCTAACTTCCTGCGCATGCGCAAGCTGTCAGAAGGCACAGTCGCATACCGTACTTGCTGCGCATGCGTGAACCTCGAATGACGGCGCCCTGAACGTTCGAGCCGCCGCGGAGCCTCCGAAGTACCGGAGCGCTCCCTGCGCATGCTGGCAACCTGCCTGACGCTCCCAACTGCAGCGGAGGTAAGGGTAGACCGGGGGACCTGGCTACACAATGTTATCCAAAGGTACATTTTTGCTTCCGTTTTTTAAAAGGAAAAATGGGTTCTGTCTCAGATCTCTTCAGTATTTAGAAACGTCCAATACTACATAAATAAATTAGTATCACATTTAGTACATTGTGTGCCTGTATATTTACTGCTTAATGCGCTCTGCATATTCTGTGGTGGTCTCCAATGTGAGTGATAGTTACCTCGTTCCACTGGTTATTTCTAAAATCTAAATGTAATTGCATGCATGATCAGCACTGACTTTAACATTGATTTTTCCAAGAATTTGGCCACTATTTGTTGCAATCAGGTTACTCATACTACCCGTGGGCTATTCCCTTAATGATTGCAAAACAGGTTTTCAAGTATCAAAATGCATTTTGTGGTTTGTTTATTTTTTCTTTTTAATTATTATTTTTGTGGAAAATTGTTTTGACATTCCCTATTTCCACAATACCAGCATCGATTTCAGTGCATAGAATGTATGTTCTAAGACAACAATATAACACCATGACACAAAGTATTTTGCATTAGGCCGCGTCCATAGTAACAGCGACTGCGCGAGCCAAAATGCTGGAAGGCAATGCGCACGGCCATAGAGCGCGCGTGCACGAGTGCAACAGGAAGACCGATATTTTGTGAGACAAATTTGTGCGCGGTTCAGCCAATTAGCCGTTCACGTGACATCACGCCCCCGTTGCGCAATCCTACAGGCCACGGATCGCTTCTAGTAGAGGAGCGCGTGACATCATGCGCTCCGTCGCGCGCTCGCCTGTACTACATATATCCAAGGCCTTGGTGTGCCTTTCTAAAATTGGAAAGACTACACCTAAAAACTTTAAAAGCCTGTGTGGCGATCTGTGTTCTGATAAAGTTTATTTTATTTTACTTGTGCATAGCACTCATTTTGTGGGCATGTTCTATTTAGATTTAACACCACCATTATTCTAAACATCAGCACATTGTACAGTGTGATATGGTTCATAACCAGGCTGTTGAAAACAAATAGCAGGGCAATTAAGGTCCCTGAATGGGTTAGCAGAGGTGACAGACAAATAACTGTCTACTCATCCGTGCAGACATAATAAAGATTACAAATAGATTTGTGATGTACGGGCTTCATATACATTACTTTTGGATCATAACGCCAAATGTTTTGTACACGTTGTTATGAAAATATGAAGTAAATGGAGCGTTGGAACGACTTGTGCATGACTTTATTGTTTGAGAAGTTTTGCTAAGCCACAGTTTCAGAAATGTTACGTGTGTGTGTGTATATAAAATGCAATGTTACATAACGCACTAACCAAAGGAGCATTGTCTTATTTGTGACCTGTTATGCACAATGAACTGATAGTAAGGTCATTAAATACAGTCTAATAAAACCATAACATGCAGCGTGAGAATGTCATAGGTTGTCCTCTGTGTTTTATTAAATCTAGTTTGTTTTATTAGGGCTATCACTCTAAGGTTCAGTAAAATGTAAAGTTTACTAAAAAGTAGTTCCTTTGTCTTATTTGACTAACATATTACAAAAGCATACCTGGTATGTAGTAAAACTATTTTGATAGGTACAATGCATCCCTGTTGAAAAGATGCAATATTTGGTTCCCGGGGAAATAAAGTGACCTTCCCAATGTGACGGGAAGCCGGATTCACTAAATTAAAAGCCATTAACGCTACTCAATATAGTTAAGAGCTTAATTAACAATAAATCAATTTGCATTTAGGTAAATTGATGTTTTTGCATGGTTAATTGCGTATTTCAGTAAATAAAAAATGATGGTAAACCTTTACCACTAGGCCGATCTGATCACTTGTTTCTAAAATTTTTTTTAGAATTTCTTAATCATAACTTATTTAAGACGGGCAAAAACGTGTTTAATAGATTTTATTTATGTTTTTTCCCCTCTCCCTTAAATATAAATGCATGGTTGCAGAAGTACAAACATCTATGCAAATATTTTCTATTGGTTCTCTTAAGGCTCAAGTTGTTATGCTGGAGCATTACAGGTCTGTATTATACAGCGAATTATGTATGTGCCAATTAATGTCAAAGGACATCAATTAAAATGATAGGGAGGTTTCCATCAACATAGCCTATTCTACCATGTGATTCTCTTCTGTAATATTACATTTTCTTCTAGTCCTATTGTTGAAAGCCGAGTTGTTATATTTTTTGAACAGCAACATAACGATGTCCTCCTGCTTTTTCTCGCTGCTGTTAATGAGATTTTGAGTCTTCCCAAGTCTTCCTTCAGATGTATTGGGAAGAAAAAAAACTCGAGAGCTTTCAAAAAGCTCATTCACCAGTGCAGAGATACACTTTAAAAGTCTACTGCATTTAGAAATAAGATGCAGTGAGCTTATTAATTGATAGGCACAATTGCACGGAAACGTCCATTGACTTCAATACCCCGATTGCCACTCTCACAATTTCGTGGTGTGTGTTTCAGTTCTTCTAGTAATGCCATTCTATTGCTGGCATATTTTCAGATGCACAAAAAGAACGATTCCTGTTCTCCTACCAATTAGGCTAAAATAAAATAATAATCTCATGAAAAAGGGTATTTTGTTAAACCCTTTGGCCAAAGCATTTGTAAGCCTGCATGCCACGTCAAGGCATACCCGTTAATGCAGGTACCTACACTATATATACTTTATATGTTGTCTCATGGACTGGTGAAAAAAGTGTAAAAGCCCTGAAGGGGTTAAATAAAGCATGAGCTTATGTGGGTAGTGCAATTAAAATCAGACTAAAGCCAAATGCTTTGGCTAAAGGGTTGTTAAAAAATAAATAAAAAAATGCTTTGGCCAAAGGGTTTAACAAAATACCCTTTTTCATGAGATTATTATTTTATTTTAGCCTAATTGGTAGGAGCGCAGGAATCGTTCTTTTTGTTTTTCTATATGTAAGGCCTCTCTTTTTACCTGTAGCAAACTTCTATAGGGAGGAGCGCGGTATTATGTACAGTTTCTCACTAATGTTTTCAGATGCGGCTACATTGAAATGTGAGTTATTTTGCACTGCAACTTAGATCTCTCCATTACTGACAGGTTTAGTCCAGTCTTTCACCGAGACAAAATATACTATTATTTACCTATAAAACAGATCCTTATTTTCAGAAATAAAAACACCATTTCAAAGGCAAATTAAAAGTTTGGTAACCGTATTTCCCAGAATTGTTAAGCAGCGCTAATATTGGCAAGAGAAATAAATGAAACTAAATGGGTTTTGTTTCACAAATAAGAGGAAATGAAACAAATGACCTTACCTTAAATTATGTCTTCTTGATGACACAAATATTGAAGCAATTCCTCCTATTGAAATGCACAAAAAGCACGCATCTTTCAGAACCTTAGCCCTACCTACAGTATGATCTGAAAGGTACTATCGAAGTATTTGCTTTACATTGGCAATAAATTGTAAAGATGGTGTTCAAAGTGCACGAATTGATTTGCTACGCGAGTTTTGATTGTACATGTGACAGGAGGAAGTGCTTCAGAAGTTACGGTGTTAAAGGAGTCTTATTTAAATACGGATGTAGATTGTTGATTAACTGGTCACGGAATGCAAATTGTGCTGAGCCAAACTCATAATTCCATTGAACTTTGAAGCCATTCCATAGTAGAGGTCGTGTTTTGTTGTCTTGCAAACGAGAGGTTTAGGACTCTGCGGTGGAATATCAGACAGTGCTATTGATTTACTTTTACAATATGTTGAATCTATGCTGCAGGTTGCATGGTTTTACTGACGTACACTTGCGATTCTTAGTCCTATCATGCTAAAGTGTCCTCTTCAATAAACTCTGAAGAGTTTGCTTTGGCTGTTCTGTCGCCAAACACACGCCAAAGCTCTCCGCCCAGTTCAATAAAGAGCAAAGAAGAATTAAAAAAAAAAAAAAATTGGAGCTGTTTTCTTCCAAATGCAAATTAGCATGTAAAGTTAATTTTCACTACTCATTCACTTGCTATTCAATAAACGTCAAAGAGCTGTGATAAGACGATTGCAGTTCGCCAGGTTCCCTTGGTAATGCAGTTTTTCCCCCAGCTGTCTTTGTTCCAGAGGGCTCTGTACCCTGAATCATTTTGAGGACCTCAGCATGGAAGGGTAAAGATTCCTTCTTGTTCACTCTATCGTTGCCAGAAGGGCTTCTTAGCATTACTGGTACGGAAAGGGCCGATTACCCCGCTTTGTTTAATGGAGAAATGTGGGTGTGTATTTATATATATATATATATATATATATATACATATATATATATATATTAGATACAATTTATGATTTGTGCTCCAGTGGTTTTAGGGTATAGATACAATATTAATTGTCAATGATGAACACATTAAGTGAAGTAAAGACCAGTCCAGATATAAGAGTGTGATAACTCCTGGTGTCTTAATAGCTTCTTCTTGAAATATTTCTATAGATGTGTGTTTGTAAAGAAAATAAAAAATATATGTTTTAACATTGGCTTTTTACATGTTACTATTATGGCTCACAGAGCAATTGGAAATGTTTGGCTAATAAGCCAAGAACCATTGTTAGGGAGGGGGTAGGGGGGGAGGGTTGGATGTTGGTGATGGGGCTTAGCAATTTTAAAGTCTAAGCAGCTTTTTCATTGTTTATTGAAATAGGGCCCCAAGTGTTGATTTCATGGGTTAATAGCATGCTAATCCATGTTAATTAATTTCTACTAATTCTATAGCACTTTAATAATATCAATTTTAATGTTCATTTATTTTTTATTTTTGTGGTGATTAGTGAGCTTTTAACTTTGATATTAATCAATTAATGAATCTCAATGCATTACTTTTGTAGTCCTATAATCAACATAAGTTAAACAATAGGTAAAACCATTTTGTCATTCCCTGGCTGTAATGACTCTGTTGGAACAGCCTGTTAATGGTGTAGCTCCGCCTGCTCGTTTTATTTTGTACATGGGTGGTATGCAGGGAGTCTTCGGTGCCGACCCGCATTAATTTCGGCTCTGGAAACCCCCTGGTTCCTGAGATACTTACCTCCGAAGGTGCCCCTGGAACCATCTCCTGCAGGAGAAACAAAAGACCAATAGGAAGCCGAGACGTCAACCGCTGGGGCTTTCTATTGGCCCGCATGCTGCAGGAGATTACAGAACCAGGAGTTAACCAGCACCACCTATGGATGTATATGTCTCGGGAACCAGGTGGTCCTTGGAGCATCTTTGGTGACTCCCTGCTTCATAATATTTTTTTTTTTTAAAGTGAAACTAGGAAGGAATGTTCCTTTTAAACAATTGATTGCCAGCAACTACACTTTATGATATGGATTATTGGTTAAGACTAGACCAGCACATAAGGCACCTTTTGTGAGAAACTGTCAAACTGATGTAGCCAGGTCTTCCTTAGGTGTCAGCATCCCCCTCACCTCGAGCGCGATTGCGGGTACCGCCGAGTCTCGGGGCGGCCCCGTGAGCCGATCGCATGGGTGAGGGCGGTCAGGCTCCGGCTCGGGGGATGCCGGGGACGCATGCGGCTGGTTGCCAAGGCTGCGATCGTGTCACCAGGCTCCCGGAGCCGGGCAGTGAGGGCGCTGCCATTGCCCGGATACTCGCGCATGCGCAGTGATCGCGCATGCGCAAGGAAGCCCCGAGAGCCAGGGAGAAGTAGCGCGAGGGGGAGAACAGCCCAGGAAAGGTTGCGGCAGCCCAGAGAGATTGCGCAGGCGCAGGACAGTGGAGAGAAAGCCCACTAAGCCCTAGCCTACCAGGGAAGGCTCTAGGCAGGGACTACGAGTCCCAGGAGCCTCTGCGCACCCCATGTGCTGCCAGGGAGCCAATAGGGCTTAGGATCTCCAGGCAGGCAAGTAGATACATTTTCACGGGGTTGCAGCAGGCTAGTCAGTTGGAGCCGGGGAGCTGTGAGGGAAGGAAGGGTGCGGGGAGCGAGTGTAGCTCCTGCACCCAGATAGGTACCCACACCCCAGGTAGGCCCCAACTCCCCACCAGGTTAGTGTGTAATTGGTAAGGGACGGCCCCAGTTAGGGACTCTGCCTTAGTGTCAGTGTGCTGTCTTGTCAGAGTCACGGCTGTCAGTGCTGTGAGGTCTGACAGGCAGGCACAGTGTTAGTGCAGTAAGTTAGCTGCAGGTAGCGAGTAGGTGGCAGTGCGTTACTGCAAGTACTAGGTACAAGGTAGTTAGAGTCAGGACCGGGAAGAGCTAGGGGGACGGGATAGGCCATTAACCCCTTAGGTCCCAGAGAGGTCCTCACTCCCCAGTTTGTGGTGCTACAGGGACAGGCCCTAGGTTAGGGATCCTGTCACAGTAGCGCTAGTGATAAGATAGGGACACAGCGGACGCTGCGCTTCCTGAAAGGAGACTTGGGCTCAAGTCTGTGCCCAGAGAGAAAGACTATCGTCAGGGTGGGATCGCCCCTGGCGGACCCCAAGCAAGGATTCACCGGACCGGATCAGACGGGATCCCAGAGCGACAGATCCTTTGTGAAGTCACTTGCAGGCCCGAGTGCAGGAGCACTCGGCAGGTACTCTATAAGTGCACCAACAGATCATAACATTCTTTTAACCCATAGTGGCAGCGCTGACCACGGGACAAAGGGGTTGGACTGTGGGCACCGTGTGGGGATGTTATAATGTTATAAGTATGATGTAATAGTATAATTTGTTCATTCAGTAAACCTGTTATCCATAATACTGGTGTATGTGGTTTCTGGGTGGGTTCCTATGTTAGGGTCATTCTACATTTCCATAGAATCCTACATAGGTGGAGGCGCTGAAACCGAGAACGTTCCAGAGGATTCACCCCAGGCTCTCACTAGCGGAGGCTCAGGCCTCCTGTGAGCCTGACAGGTATACGCACCACACCTGGTAACACCGTATGTTCTCCGCACCCACACCATATCTGCGATAATACCCGTTACACTGGCATTTCTTCTTCTCATGTTTTTATTTGCCTTTATTTATTCAGTATTTACTTTCTGCAGTCTAAACCCTAAGCAGTCGATTTACTGGCCCTCCAAGCCTACGTGAGCTGTCCACGGTGTGGAGGTTACGGCACAGAAATGCTGGCATTTATTTACTACTGTTTCTATTAATGTATTGTGGAAAGCTCACACTTTAATTAATTATTCGAGGCACAGTTTACATTTCAACCCATTTCAATGCAGGAAACATTGAGGTCCCGTGGGACCCAAAAGCCCAAATCATATTTGATTCATACAGTACCTCAAATCTGTGCTTGGGGACACTGTTGTGTAGCTGCTATGTCGTACTAAACAATTTCCACAACTCCATTTTATACCTTTAAAAACTCTGAGGGAATCTAATGTGGATTTAAAACCAGAGACATAACATAAAACACAGACAAAGCTCAGTGCACATCCAGAAAAACTTATATACGGTACAGTGCCTAAATATACATGTATAAATAACTAATAAATAAAATGGTCTTTTAGTTTAACATTTTGGCCAAATTGTTGTAAGCCCTTGAGCCAAACTTCACGGCAGACCACGTTTCAAGGGTCCCTACACTAATATAGATTCTTAATAACCTTTGCATTGTCAGGAAGAATGATTTATAATAAATCTGTCAATATAAGTTGCAAAAGTTCTAAGTCTGATTGAAGCTTTTATTAACCTGTACATTACCAGGAAAAGCACTCTGTAATAGATTTGTCACAATCACACTGCATGCAGGCAAGTTCCCCTTATAGTTGGAGATGCCATGGAGTGAGCTTTTAACCATTTAAATGTGGGAGGGAGTGAGCTTCAATTGGATAGGAGGTTGCCACCCTCCAAAACAGCCAAGACTAGCTGCACAAGAATTATAAAACATACAGAACACCTACAAGCTCAAATTGAACCCCCAAAATACCCACAACATATATATAAGCATATAAGTTTCACAGAGGAGTGCTACTGAGCATGGCATTATATATTTAAAACCAGAGACATAACATAAAACACAGACAAAACTCAGTGCACATCCAGAAAAACTTATATACGGTACAGTGCCTAAATATACATGTATAAAGAACTAATAAATAAAATGGTCTTTTAGTTTAACATTTTGGCCAAATTGTTGTAAGCCCTTGAGCCAAACTTCACGGCAGACCACGTTTCAAGGGTCCCTACACTAATATAAATTCTTAATAACCTGTGCATTGCAAGGAAGAATGATTTATAATAAATCTGTCAATATAAGTTGCAAAAGTTCTAAGTCTGATTGAAGCTTTTATTAACCTGTACATTACCAGGAAAAGCACTCTGTAATAGATTTGTCACAATCACACTGCATGCAGGCAAGTTCCCCTGATAGTTGGAGATGCCATGGAGTGAAACCCTTGAAACGTGGTCTGCCGTGAAGTTTGGCTCAAGGGCTTACAACAATTTGGCCAAAATGTTAAACTAAAAGACCATTTTATTTATTAGTTATTTATACATGTATATTTAGGCACTGTACCGTATATAAGTTTTTCTGGATGTGCACTGAGCTTTGTCTGTGTTTTATGTTATGTCTCTGGTTTTAAATATTTAATGCCATGCTCAGTAGCACTCCTCTGTGAAACTTATATGGTTATATATATGTTGTGGGTATTTTGGGGGTTCAATTTGAGCTTGTAGGTGTTCTGTATGTTTTAGGAATCTAATGTGGAACAGAACTGAGAAATAAAAGATTATGTATATAATATATGAGAGTTTTTAAAGATTTGAAGATCGATTGTAAAAACATTTCTGTTTTTGGCACAGGTCGCAGCTGGGTTAAAGGGATATTTTAATGATGGGGAAATCAAAGTTCCGTATGTAGACATGCATGAAACGTAATTCTAATACTAGAATGGTACCCGCAGCAGACTAAACCAATATAAATGATGCTGTTGTCAGGTCAAAGTAAAGGCTAATAATAAACAGCCCCTGACGGTGCTAAAGGCAGATAATAATATGACTACAAGAACAAACAGAAGCCAAAAAAGCACTCACGCATATCAAAACATAATACATTTATTCAGTAATATCTAGGATACAAAAGATTAAAACAGTCTGAGGACATCCCCTAATCACAATCATGCCTGCAAGATAAGTATAGCTAGCAACAGAACCAAATATCAAAATTCTCTTAAAGATTAATCATATGCTCAAATCCTCGGGAGGGCATCTAACAAACAGTCTTTTAATTCCTCTTTAAAGTATATAATGTTGACGGCCCTAACACGTCTATCATTCGGTAGTTCAAGAGCCTTTGTCCAAACTCCTCTCTAGAATGAGGAAAGCCCCATCCGGACCCTTCAAATCCCTCCGCGGGGGTCCCCTGGGAAACTTCTTCCCCTCTTGTTAGTCTCGTTGAAAAATGAAGGGTTGACAGTGGCCTCTGCAGACTATCCCGTTGGACCTCCCATGCCAGACTATGGGTTTCTCCCATCCGCTACGGGTCTATAAGGGTTCTGGAGTCAAGCTGCCCATGGCGCGCTCCCTTCTTACCGCAACCCGCGGCCGGGTACTCCGATCCCCGCAGCACACCATCTTACCCTTCTTCCTCCACCTGCCGAACTACGGGCGCGCACACACATCACGCATGGAGAGAAATACTGAGCTCCATGGTCCCGCCTCCAGGTTGTGTCGGCGCAGGGACGACATTGGCCCGCGACGCACACGCTCAACGAGCCCGGCCTCAGCGTCATCAGACTGCCTCAACTACACTGTCCACACCTATTTCCTGCATCACTGCATCCAATCATAGCCTGCACTGACCCAGCCTCCGCTCTGCGGCACTCCCATTGGTTCCTCACTCCTTCTTATGCTCAGACGGCCCACTGGCTCATTGGCTGAGCATAATCCTATGTTCCACTGTGTTCATTGCTTCCTAGTCTTGCAGTCTTGTCCTCTTGTTCGCAGCTCTCTGTTATTGACCCTGCTTGATTTGGACTCCGCTCTTCAGTACTCCTGACCCCGGCTATCTACTACAATCCACACTTCTCCAACCCTGACCTCGGCACCCGTACAACGACTATTCTCCTCTCTCCAACTCGGACCTCGGCTAATAGTACCTGCAATGATCCGTACCTCTCCAACCAGACCCCGGCAAGTATATAGACTATCCGTACTTCTCCAACCCAGACCCGGCTACCTTAACCAACCTACACTCCAGACACAGCTGTGGTTGGTGTTTATATCCATCCCCACCTCGGCCCAGCGGTCACGCCTTGTTTGTGGTGAGCACATCGTGACAGGGTCAAAGAGATCGCCATACCCCTCAAACCCGAGTGAGCCAGCGACCGCCCCCCCCTGATATTTATGTCCTGGAAAAATGCAGCCTCTCCTCTGGGAACGGTTTCCTGTGGCCATGGCAGAAATCAGGTTAACGACATCTCCTTGACAGCAGGTGTCATCTTGGGATGATTCACCGGACGGGACCGCCTAAGTAGAGTGCGAGCCACTGCGTCTACCTCGTGCGTTGATGTGGATGGTGGGGTTCATTTTGGAAATCACCTGGCTTACAGGCCCTGCCTCTGCAGAAGTGTGGGACCCTCGGGCCCTCCCTCTAAACACAGGAGAAAATGACATGAGGTTAGGCACACGTATCACAGTATCATACAGTACTTCCCCATCAGATCCCTCATCACTTAGTTCCCAATCCCTCAAATCCTTGGAGTACTTGGGGTTCTTAATTAACTTATCCCCGCTAGGTCCCGGTGTCCTGACTCGTGACTGGGCAGGGGCAGTGGCCGGGGCAAGGGAGCTAGGGGCTGGGGCAATGTCCGTTTCAATGTCCAGCAAGCGGGTGATACCGCGACACACTGGGCACTTTCTTGCTTGCCCTCTCCGGCGTGCTTCGTGCTCCTCTGTGGACGCCGTGGCGGTCAAGGTTGGCAAGTGCAGCCGCCATGGCGGCTCCTCGGGCCGCAAAGATGGCCGCCGGCCCTCCGTGCCAACCGGAAGTGTCGTCATCGTTGCCGCCCGCGGAATCTCCATCCGCTCCGTGTGCGTCGAAGACCGGAAGGGGCGGTGGTGGATCATCCGGACCGCGGACGGGTAAGTAGGCCGCGAGCCTCTCCTTCTCGTCCTCTGCAGGATCCTTCTTCGCCTGGCGGTAGTAAGGGGGTGGTGGAGTCTCCTTACCGCTCCGCTGCCGGCGGATGACATCTGGTTCGTCCGGAGCCGTCTCGGATCCCGTCTCCGCCGCACTGGGAGTCACCACGGCCGTGGAACTTCTACGGGCCTCAGGCCGCACCAGCGCTCGCCGTCGGTGGGTTTCCGGACTCGTCTGCTCCATCTCTCCGGTAAGTGGACCGCCATCTTTCTTACAGCTGGGGTGGTTCGCCGGTAGGCGCATCGCCACCGATGAAACGCCATCTTCTTCCTCCGAAGACAACTTGGTCGGATCCTCCGCTAGGGAGTCACCTGGGTCTTTTGCGGCACCACCAGTGGATAGTGGTACGAAACGGGCCCGCTCCGGTACCTCCACTGCGGTCGCGCTCTTCTCCGCCGGAGTTTCTCTCGGCTCGGTTGTTGGCTGGGCCTTGGTTCTCACCTCAGCAGTGGTGCAGGGAACTAGGGAAGCCTCGTCCGCTTTCTCCACCACCTCCGTTAGAGTTCCCGGAGAGGCACCCCGAGGGGTCTTTATCATGGGCCACGGTTCGTTAAGCCAGAGGTAGTACGTGCCACATTGAGGGCATCGTGCTTTGGTGCTTGCGGCCGGTCCGGGTGTCCTGCAGTGGACGCACAGGCACCGGAGGTACTCTCGACCCTCGATCTCCACCACCAAGAAGCCTCCTGGGAGTTGGAAGATTGTGGTGCTCAGTTCGGACATATTTCACGCAGGGGTTGAACACTTCAGTTCAATAGTTCCTTGCACTTCAACAGTCAGGCAAAAGTGAAGTTCCTCGCTCTCACTTCCTGTCCCTCCCTTCGCTGGGGAGGACGCTCCTGATTGGCTCTCCTTGTGCCCCCTCCCTCTGGTGGAAACAAGAGATGGGGCACTCCTTCTCTCAGTGTGACGTGGCCTTGTCTGTTGGCCAGTCACAGCACAGGTGGGTGGGCTTTCGGCTTTCGCGCCGCTCCGCTCCTTTTGCAGGGGATCTGGGTTTGGCGCCAAACCCCTGCACATCTCCCTCCACATTTCTCGGACAGTCTCTTTGCACGAATTCACGTGCGCGATCCAGGATTGGCGGGAGTCGCCATTTTAGTTCGGCTGCTAACTGCTGGGCCGTGGATGGCGCTGCGGTCGCCATTTTTAACTCTTTCATGCTCCGCGGAGCACATGTAGTGACGGCCGCCATCTTTGATGAGCCCTCCAAATGTATAATTGCACTATTCTCAGTGTCTAGTGCATAGCTTGTTCCTAGACACTGACTGCTCTCACACTGCTCACTGAACGCTCTCTCTATATTTTTCTCTGTGCTTTACCCACTGATATGATGTGGCATACCCCAGGCTAGGCAGAACTCCTCTGTGCACCGCACTCGCTGACGGTTCGTACAAGTACTCTGTGGTGTGTTTTATGTGGGTGCTGGCTAGTGTACCCGGGCATCTCCCTAAGGTACGGGCATCTCCCCACTCATAGTGCGGGCCCTGGGCCATGGTCCCTGGACAAGTTAACAGGCTAACCCCCCCAGTTGCCTCACACTATCTGCCTCAAGGGACTAGGACAGCTATAGCCTCACACCATCTTACAACACCCTCTTAGGGCACCCAGGGCGTACTGTGCGGGAATCCACGCTCCCCTGACTACCACTGGTATTACATGCCCTACTCTCTCCAGTACTTGCACGGAAGGTGCACTTCACTCTTCCCGCTCTGCCTTGCTGAAAGCCTGTCCTGTTCTGGATCTCAGCAGCTCGCCTCCAAATGTAACCCATGTTCCCCCCCCCCCCCCGGTCGCAGATTGGACTTCTAGGGTGTAGTGAGGGAGGATTACGTGTATGTTGGTGATGCATACCTGCTTTTAACAGGAGGGCCTGAGTCTCCCGCGTTGGTATTGGGGATAACAGGACCAGGCTTCTGGGGTATATGCCTTCATCTTTAATGGTGGTGGTGCAGCGCCTCCATTCTCTGGCGAAACCTAGGGAATAGGTTGGAATCTTCCCAGAGAAAGCCCTGGTTCCAGGGCGAGAGATTCCAATCTCACACACACAGTCTTTTGTATAAAAATGCAGCAATGTCTTTATTGTCCTTTTTATCAGTGATACAACACACAGCAGCAGTTCATATGCTCCGCCGCAGTTCATATACAGCAGTGCTTCCAAATGTAACTGGATTATTCCTCCACTCCTCTCCTCCAGGCTGTACCCTAGCAGGATGGGCTGTTTGGGGCTTCAATACCCACCCAACCCCCACCTCCAGGATGTGTTCTCAGGGTGAGGGTAGATCTTTTCCCCCCTCACCCCCTCAGCAGGGTGAGGGGCATTGGTCCACAGCACTATAGTGCTATCAGCTCTACTAAAGGTGCTGAGCGTCTCCTCTCCTGCCTCCTCCAAAGTCCCAGACCATCTCCTCTCTGCTCCTGCACTCTCTGCTCCCAGGACAGAAGTCAACCACACACTAACTGTCACTTACAGGAACAGCCCACTAAATTTAGACAGCCCCACCCCTCATGATGTCAGCAGGACTTACCCCTCGGTCTCAGGCCAGCAGACAGAGTCAGGGGCCTGCCTCTATCACTCAAGGCAGGGCTTGATGTGGGGGAAAAACCCATGATAACTACTGGCGGCCTGCCCTTAACAGAACTTACACCAGTAGGAGAAAGATATATAGCCCCCATTTCTTACCGGGGCTACATCTGCATACAAACAAATTGCGCCCTAAAGATGCAATCTTTTCCAGATAAACATGTACAGTATGGAGTCGTTTTACAGGTCTATCACCTTGTTTTTATTTAATTCCTCCTTCGACTTGGAATTTGCAGAAATGTGGGCCAAACCAGCGGCAATCGTTTTCCTTTACCCAAATTCTAAAAATGTGTGTAAAATATATTATTATTATTTCACTTATTTGGATCTATAATATTCAATGCACCACACATAGAACCTTGAGACTCGAATATGAACGTGTGTGCCCTCCAGCATTTTATGTTTGTGCACTGATACCGCAATCAATAATCTTCTTGTTACCACTGATCTCCGCTGGTAGCATGTCAGGTGGGACGAGTGTTATTCTGTACCATATAGGAAGGTGACAATGAAACAATGCCACCTTCTTCTATGAATTGGTGAAAAACATCTTGAGCCTATACAAAACGGGGACCATTATAAACCGAAAACCACTTTACTATGAATAGGACCCTGGAAGAGGTCTCTTTCCCCAAATTGGTTACTTCCGATGAGCATAAATACATGTGAATGCTTTGAACGCTCCTTAGTTATGAGGGAGATGCTGTGATTTTTAGCTGAGAAATGTATAATTTTTCTGCTGTCTCCCTGAAAATAATTTTCTCATCGCAATGCAAGATGCTGAAGATAAGTGACACTTTAGGAGCACGCTACTTCAGGGACATGACCCGGTCCAGTTACTTTACCAAGTGAAAACTGTAGATTATGTTGCACTCTCACCCAGAGGTGGAGAAAGGACAGTAGTACAATATGAGGCTAAACGGACGTTTTCCTTTATACCGTGACATCACATTGACTTTTTGAACTACTTGTGCTTCATTGATTTCTGTTACTAGGCTGGGGTAAGGTACTAGAGGGCATTGTAAACTTGATTGTAACCTTGGAGATCACTTTCCTCAGATAGGAAACCTACAAATAATCTCTCTCTCTTTCTCTCCTATAGCAGTGCGAGTGGGTGTGGTGTTTGACATGTAGGGGCACCGACATTTACCCCATTTATACCCCCTCCCCATTACTGCTAGGGACACTCCATTGAAAATTGTTGTCCTGTACATCTCATATGGTTATGGATTTTTTGATCAATATGCTGTTCCCTCTTTACTATGTAGGAAATCCTGAGTTAAATTTAAACAATAGTTTCATCATATGTGAGGATTTTCATGAATAGCTACTGTATTCATCTCCTAATTCTGAGGATAATTCCTTCAGTTGCCTTTCTTGAGGGTTCAATATTCTAGTTGATTGACTCACTTATTATTTTACTTGCAGTATCTTATTCCGTAGAATGTAAACCCATACTCTGCTACAACTTAAGTGTCAAATCTTATTACATTTTTTTTCTGTGTGTTTTTTATGTTATTTTTTTTCAATAGTATTAATATTTTATTTGTTTTGCAACAGATTCTGTAATTATACAACAATGAGCTCACAGAAAATAAAGGGAGGGGGGGAGGGGTGAGGTCCTGGAGTTCTCCACTCAGTACATTGATTTGAAATGACAGATACATACTGTAGGTGGATATTTACAGATCAGGTTGAGATGGCATCTGGGACACGCTACTCCAGGGTGTTGTGAGGGCCCTAGGACTGGTGATGGGTTTTGATTCTAGGTACTGCAGAAATCCTCCCGAAGGGGGTATGACCGTCGCACAGCCGCAATAAATCAAGGAAGGCTGATGTGTGACCGTAGAAAAAGCTTTATTCTCACAAGGTGCAAGCGGATCCTCTGACGCGTTTCAGCCTGCAAGGCCTTTGTCAAAGAGTGATCCGCTTGCATAAAAGACACCCAGTTATAGTCTGTATAGATTGCCACACCTGTGTGCGTTGCCCAATGCACAAGCAACAGGTGTATACCATCAAACATCCACAACGTTGATATCAATTAAAAAATGACGCAATAAAAATGACCAGATAGTTATCATCAACAACATGTACATATCTTATTATCCAGACAATGCATATAATAATAAGAAAAAAACTAAATAATGTGTTAGTGATGAGGTCATTATTAAAAACAAAGAATTATATAAATGCACACAATGTGTTTTGCTAAAGCAATGAATCCATTTTGTTAGTGTAATCATATACCCGATTTCATGGAATAAGTTTGTTTATAGAGTGTAACGACCGGGGAGTCACGCCGCCCTCGGCGTGCTCCCCACTTACCCACGGTTCTGCCGGGCTCTCCCGCGCCTCGCAGTGCTTCTTCCTCCAGGACGCCGATCTCCATCTTGCCCAGGCGCGCGCGCGCACGTCAGCGCTCCCCTTCTAGTGCCGGGTCTGGGCGTGTGCCCGCTCACGCGCCCGCAGGTGCGGCCACACGGAGGCGCGGCCACACGGAGGCGCTCCAGCCTCTTAAAGGCACATCTCCTCTTTTTAATGCTGCAATCAAATGTTTCCTTTCCTCTAGTCCCTCCTCCAGGAGCTCCTCTGGACCTATCCCTGTCTCAGCTTGGCCCATTCACACACCCCCACCTTGCTACTCTGCCATTGGACCCTCTTGCCTATATATACCTTGCAGCTTCATTAACTCGTCGGCTGAGCATAGAACCAGTTGTTCTCATCACTCTCTGCCTCCCTAGTCCTGTCTTGTCCTGTCTTGTTTTGCAGTCTTCCTCGTGTACCGAACCGGCTTCCTCTACGACTATCCGCACCTCTGGCATCCCGAACTTGGCGTACGGCAATACGACTCTCCGCACCTCTGGCACCCCGAACCCGGCAAACGGTAAACGATTACGTCCTTCTCTCTAACCCCGGACTTGGCGAACAGCACCCTCTACCATCCGTACGTCTCCTGCCCCGACTCGGACTCCCGGACCACTCTACTCTCAAGACGTGCCCTCGTGGCTGTGGGTGGCACAGGTTATTAAGAATTTATATTAGTGTAGGGACCCTTGAAACGTGGTCTGCCGTGCAGTTGGCTCAAGGGCTTACAACAATTTGGCCAAAATGTTAAACTAAAAGACCATTTTATTTATTAGTTATTTATACATGTATATTTAGGCACGGTACCGTATATAAGTTTTTCTGGATGTGCACTGAGCTTTGTCTGTGTTTTATGTTATGTCTCTGGTTTTAATATATATTGCCATGCTCAGTAGCACTCCTCTGTGACACTTATATGCTTATATATATGTTGTGGGTTCAATATGAGCTTGTAGGTGTTCTGTATGTGACCCATGGCATATACAGCTAATCCATCCCACTGCAGGGTGACACAGGGCATATACAGCTAATCCATCCCACTGCAGGGTGACACAGGGCACATACAGCTAATCCATCCCACTGCAGGGTGACACAGGGCACATACAGTCTGTACCTCCCACTGCAGGATGACACAGGGCACATATAGTCAGTCCCTCCCACTGCAGGGTGACACAGGGCACATACAGCCTGTCCCTCCCACTGCAGGGTGACACAGGGCACATACAGTCTGTCCCACACAGTGCAGGGTGACATAGGGCAAATACAGCCTGTCCCACACAGTGCAGGGTGACACTGTGACACAGGACAGTTATGGCCCAACCAGGGACATAGGAGGGTCCTGTAACTCACATTGTGCCTGTCACTAACACAGAACTTGTAGTTATACAGAAGGCAGCAGCAGCGCCAGCCTCCACCAGTCACACCCTGCGCTACATGCGTCTGTGGCAGCGCCGGGGTTAAGTGAGCGGCAGGAGCCAGCTCAAACATTGGCGGGGATGTAAATATTGACAGAATAATTGTCACTAATTGCATTCCTTACATGAGCCAATAACGAGGGCAGTGGGGGCAGTTACATCGCTGTACTCGGCCCCAACGTCCAGGCTCATTACACAGAAAAAATAGAATTAAAGGATATTATGCTATAGGACATCTCTACATCCTGAGTGCCTTATTGCCCCAGCAGTGACCCTATAACATCTTATTACAGTAACCCTGCTCCTGAGTGCCTTATTGCCCCGGCAGTGACCCTATAACATCTTATTGTAGTAACCCTGCTCCTGAGTGCCTTATTGCCCCGGCGGCAGTGACCCTATAACATCTTAATACAGTAACCCTGCTCCTGAGTGCCTTATTGCCCCAGCAGTGACCCTATAGTATCTTATTACAGTAACCCTGCTCCTGAGTGCCTTATTGCCCCAGCAGTGACCCTATAGTATCTTATTACAGTAACCCTGCTCCTGAGTGCCTTATTGCCCCAGCAGTGACCCTATAGTATCTTATCACAGTAACCCTGCTCCTGAGTGCCTTATTGCCCCAGCAGTCTGGTTTTAAATACATATTGCCATGCTCAGTAGCACTCCTCTGTGAAACTTATATGCTTATATATATGTTGTGGGTATTTTGGGGGTTCAATTTGAGCTTGTAGGTGTTCTGTATGTTTTATAATTCTTGTGCAGCTAGTCTTGGCTGTTTTGGAGGGTGGCAACCTCCTATCCAATTGAAGCTCACTCCCTCCCACATTTAAATGGTTAAAAGCTCACTCCATGGCATCTCCAACTATCAGGGGAACTTGCCTGCATGCAGTGTGATTGTGACAAATCTATTACAGAGTGCTTTTCCTGGTAATGTACAGGTTAATAAAAGCTTCAATCAGACTTAGAACTTTTGCAACTTATATTGACAGATTTATTATAAATCATTCTTCCTGGCAATGCACAGGTTATTAAGAATTTATATTAGTGTAGGGACCCTTGAAACGTGGTCTGCCGTGAAGTTTGGCTCAAGGGCTTACAACAATTTGGCCAAAATGTTAAACTAAAAGACCATTTTATCTATTAGTTATTTATACATGTATATTTAGGCACGGTACCGTATATAAGTTTTTCTGTATGTGCACTGAGCTTTGTCTGTGTTTTATGTTATGTCTCTGGTTTTAAATACATATTGCCATGCTCAGTAGCACTCCTCTGTGACACTTATATGCTTATATATATGTTGTGGGTATTTTGGGGGTTCAATTTGAGCTTGTAGGTGTTCTGTATGTTTTATATCTCTGGAACTACATCAAATTCAGATTTCAACTCACATAATCCACCGGTTCCAAACTCCCTCGGATTAAGGGTCCCCAGAGTGGGGGCCTCAATGCAGCTAATGATTGAAGTGCTTTCGTATAAATTATATTTTGTTTCTATTCTCAATTTGCTAAATCCACTTCATTTATATTTTCATTGTGTCCCTGGTCTACCGATGTATCATCTATTTAAATTACATTTTATTTAATTTTTATTTATATTCCTTTATATTTACATACATAAGATCAGTTTGTTATTTTTTTATTCAAATATGAGAGGAGAATATCAATATTATTAAATATAATGTACAGAAAATGAAAATATCACTTGTGAGCACATTCATATGTATCAGACAGGTCTGCAACCCTGACTTTCACCATTATCTCCTAGTATCCTTCCACTGCAGCAAGGGATTCTGGGAAAAGATATGCACATGAGCACACAATGTCACTTTTTGCTTATAATCCCTATAAGATTATGCCTGCTGCATTGCACAGCTTTTCAGCACAGCCTGGGATAAAGAAGTGCAGAGCCAGTAACCTACTCACAGACAGCTTTTTGAACATTTGGGGTCTCATTTTCTGTTTTTTTTTTATATACAAAGCTGCGTAGGAAGCTTACAGACAGATAGTGTGAATACACAGGACACACTTACTCAGAGTTGAAACACAAATAGTTCAAGATGGATTTCTGCTATAATCCATTTTGTTTCCCCAGACTCTAGTTTGTAATGTTAGTTTCATAGTGTGAGAAAGATTGTGGAATGTGAGAAACACATTTAAGGAAAACAACTGATTTGTAGAAAGCTAAATTGTTTAGAAGGACATTTTGGGTACAAAATGGAGCCCATCAAGGTTATAGGCTTTGTGCCCATACTTTTCCAAGGATGAGAATATGTTATTCTTGTATTATTGCTTTGTACTAACAGAGCCATGCATAGGTTAATCTGTAGTTGAAAAAATGACTATATGAATCTGTCTTTAGAATAGATACGTCAGGACGAACGATACCATTGAGCAATTAATAATGACCATTCTCCATCCATAGTATGCTTTAGTTTGGCCTGCATCTGTATATCAGGGGTCTCCAAACTCCGTCCTCAAGAGCCTCCAACAGACCGGCTTTTATGGATATCCCTGTTTCAACACAGCTGGCTCAATCAGTGCTTCAGTCAAAGACTGAGCCATCTGTGCTGGA
>WSYH01009188.1:0-26700 GCA_036426205.1 Ascaphus truei | reverse complement strand
GGGAGCTACAAAGTAGAGACAACAAACTCCATATCTAGCAAGTCATCCTGGGAAAACACTATCCCTGTTCATACAAATCACAAGCCACACAGTAATAATTGGGACTTGGAGAAACAGACATGCAAAGTAATAGACCCTGTCACCCTGAGGTTGAGGCTGTTGACATCTCTACCCTGCCATATTCCTGTACTGTTTCCTGTTTGATCGTATTGGTGATTGGGACAAGCAAGGGCAGTAAGACTCCTCAAGATGAATCGCCGAATGATATGTTGCCAATCTGTATCTTTGACCCCTAGTGAAATACAGCCATGATTAAATGTTAAAGTGGGAAAAAAGCTTTGAACAGTAAGATTGAATGAAGAAAGTCATGATGGATGAAGGAGAGCAAAAACGATAATAAAAATAGGGAAAGTTAGGAAGAATTCAATAAAGGCCCTTGTACAATATACTGTGAAGCCACTTGTCTGCTGGTTAACATGCATCGTAATTGAGTAGCACTTTTCTCCAATATAGTGAATAGTGGCCAGCAGGAGAAGTAGGTGAAATGTGACCAGACCTTTGTTAAAATTGATCTGTCCAGAATAATATCATAGAGTAAGCGCATTACCTCATAAATTGTTCCATCTAAACAATGAAGAACTCCATGTCCCTGTCGCTGGTCCAGCACCCAGTCTCCCTCAAAATGATCACCGTTTCTGTAATGATAAAAATGACACTCTGACAACTCTTGCTTTTAACTATTGTGAAGTAGAACAAGGCACAAGATAAGTGGCAGTCGTGAGGTGAACATAAGGCTATTTAAGAACTGAAAAAGCCAATGCGTGTACAGTATATGGAGGTGTTTTTAAAAAAAAGTTGTTTTTCTGTATGTTACATTTTAGTTGCTCCTTTCATAACTATTATATATTAATTCCTGTAGCAAACCATACATGGGTAAAATAAAATTTAATTTATATCCCTGTCTCTAACTTCTAAGATTGTTTCCTTTCCCCCCATGTTGCTGATGTTTATGCTTTTGCAGTTAAGCACAGTGAAGGTTTGTGGGTACCACCTAACAATGCAAGGCATAAAAGTACAAATCTAAATGTTTGCCTCACTACACAGAGTTCTAAACAGAGCAGGGTAGGGCAATATCTAACAAATAACATATTCCTAGTGTTTCCATCTTGGAGATGAGATACTAGCATGAACCTTTTGTATTTATAAAGAGTCGATTACATGTTTCAGAAAAGTGTATAGTGCTTTAACGGCAGACTTTAGACATGGACATGCAAACTGACTAGGGCACTATTAGGGGTCATTCTTTTTTGCATGGATTTTTCTTATGCTTTAACCTACTGAACTAGACAGCTTGTACAGCCAAGTGGAGGTAAACAAGTACAGCGAACCACCACATAAACTACCCAATGCTATGCTGTTGCACTTATGAGGAGTTCATCAATAAAATAAGAGACAAAAAATGAAATGTATTTAAAAGAAAATGTAAATATATTTGTTTATAAATAGGTGACTTCACAATATGAAGATAGGCCATACATGAGATGGAATATTTCAATCTAATTCCAAAAGTAATCACCTCTCAATATCACATTAAAAAATGTATCTACCATACCAACATACAAATACAATTAAAAAACAACGCTTATTAATAAACCATACCATATCGTTTCCCCCACTAGATGTGTGGTGGCAGCCGCGTAGCCTTGTCCAGTACCAAAATAAAATAAGGTAATTGAAAAAATATGTTTCACCAGAACGTGGAACCCTTGGTTCGAAAACCACAAATACCCAACATTTGGCCAGACAATAATACTCCTGTGACCCAACACACTAACAGGACACAAAACTAGAGAGAGTGTCTTTGTGACGCATGTTTACTCCAGAAAGAATCCTGGCTAATGAACATTATCAAGAGTGTTATTGTTCAGCTTTAAATATATATATGTGAATTATAACTACAGTGTTTCCCTCCTCCAACCCCCTTCCCTAACCTCTAATGCTGATTTGACATTATGTACCCCCCCCCCTGCTAATCCCTCTCCCCTCTTATTTTATACCCCTCTCCCAGTTTTCTAAATAAACATTTTCATGGGGGGGGGGGGACAACGCTTATGAGTCAAACTTCAATGTATTTTGGAGGAGACGAAACGATTCAAGGTGGCGATTATCCAAAACTACAGCACTAATTTAATCTGATGAGGATGTATTACCCTTAAAGTGCATAATATAAATGTATTATCCTTAAAGTGCATAAATAATTGTATATTCTTGTATAACTTAACCATGCTTCGTCAGCAGTTGAAATTTAAAGTACGTGTCCACACGTTGAAAGCCAAATCCATCTTACCAACAATTCTGAGGCCTATTCTGACCACACCCTGCTTATAATTTACATAGCATCTCTACAATGAAAGGGTTTTCAGCGAGTAAGTCTTAAAGAGACCCAAGGTTTAACCATGTAAAATTCACTCACTGGGTAACAAGCTTTGTGCTACTTTTTGTTTAAGAGAAAAATAAAAAAGGAACACATTGTATTTTTCATATGTGTGTCCATGTCTGGAATTTTCATATCAGTAGCCTAACAATTCAATGATGCTTGATGAGCCCTGTAACAGGGACATAGCCCTGTTTAAATAAAGCAGCATCAGAGCTCTGACAATCCAGCAGAGAGATAGTAAATTGCAGCCACTCAATGGACTAATGAGAGCTCTGTAAAAAGCCTCATGTGTGACACATGAGAGATATTACTTAGCTCACATTTGGGCTGACATAAGGAGAAAGAGGACTGCAAATATTTCCATTGCCCACAACTGGGCAGACCTGAGGCAAATATGATGTCTTGATGCACACAGAAGGACTGTATGCTGACAGCAAGACAAGGGGACAAGACCTCTATACCTGGACACATAGAGTGTGCTGTTTTAAAGAAAAGATAGGGTGAGGTGATGTGTAGATACACTATGGAGTGTTTTCTGTACTTTTGTTACACACTATCTACTGAACATCTTATTTGATCTCTTATCTATAGTTCACTGAGGTTTGGTAACTTCTTAGCTTCTGGTATATTTAATGGGATGAGTATTTCCTGAGCATGGCACCATCCTTTTCTCTGGATAATTAATCTCTTTCGGGCCCATTCTCCCTCGCTCCTTCTCCCCCACTATGCCAAACCCCACGTGTCTGTCTCCGTGCAGGTACATGTGTGTACTTACTGAGTGCCAGCAGCAGTGTGATGGGCGACTTGGGCAGCATCCTGACCTGGGAAGAAAAGATACAGTCAACTTCAAGGACAACACAACTCCCAGATGCCTCCCTAGAGCTGCACATTCTCTCTGCAGCCTCGGCTTTCTTTCCCTGGCTGGAGACACCCCTCTCTTATAGAAATTATTAACACCCAGTCTCACCTGTCTTGTTGCAGTAATGCTATCTCTGTGCTGACCTGCTTAATTTGAGTCCAGATGTGGTTCCGTAGTAAACCCTTAAAATGTTCCTGCTATTTATAATCAGCCTGCAGATGGGTGGTATCTGTAATAAATCAAAATGTTTCCACTTGGGTAATTCCATTGTAACTTTAATTAGTATTAAGGTCAGTACGTCCTAATCCTTATGCATTGTTTAATCTTGTTTAAAACACCTTTACTCTTGGGAAAGTGTGAAATGTAAAGTCATCCAGTGACACGCCGCTCCTATATCAGCAGTGGGGCAAGTAAAAGGAATTTATCATACGGATGTATTGAAATCCTTTCTTTATGGACACAAAGAGGCTTATTCAATAAACTTTGATAAATTCAGTGAATTGCCAAGCGACTTTGCATTGTCTTACCGCCCTATAAAAATGTAGGTCAAAACGGTATTCACTATGAAAAAACACACATTTATTAAAGTGTGGTAAAAAAATGCAACTTTGCGCTACTTGTCTCTTTTTTTGTTTCTAAGTGTTATCGCACTGAAACTGTTTGTTTATTTTAATAACAGAGTATTGTAGCAGGGGTCTCCGGAGCTGAACCGTCTTAATTTCAGCCTCGGGGACCCCCTGCTTACCGAGTTACAGACCTCTGTACGGGGTGCCGGAATCCTCGCAATGTTTAAATCTCCCACATCACGTGACTGGGACATTTAAACGCGCAGGAGATACCAGCACCCCATACTGTAACTCGGGAAGCAGGGGGTCCCCGAGCCCGAAATCAATGCGGTTCAATACACTATTAGTAAAAATGTAATTAAAGAAGCTTCATTACCTTAAAATACACCTAAGAAAAAGAACTCAGCTAGTAGCATTCTATGACTCAAAGTGGGTAAATTGAAATAATTTAAAGTACTGTATTAATATTGATTAAAATAAATGGGTGCACACAAAACAAATTGACTGTATATCCCAATCATACCCTGTTATTTCCTGGGGTTAAATGGGTGGTAACTGCTAGTGTTAGCATGTAGCCACAGCTGGGATAATACCCATTAACAAAGGTTACTCACATATACCACCTTGTAACAATGTATATATAGGTGTATTTGTACTCTATCATTCCCCCTTAGTATGTAGTGGCATACTCTCTAATAATATTCCCTGCCACAATAGGTGGAATCAGTGTTTTAAAAATGATCTTGATGCAAAAAAATCAGTGAGGATTAACTCCTATACCAGTGGTTCCCAACCCCAGTCCTCAAGGACCAGTAACATTGCACGTTTTAAGGATACCCCAGCTTGAGCACAGGTAGTTCAGTCACAATAATTGGGCCACCTTTGCTAATGAGAGGATTGCCTTAAAACCTGCACTGTTAGTGGTCCTTGAGGACTGGAGTTGGGAACCACTGCACTATACACTCGTTGCTGTAAACTCCATCAGTTCATTCTCACAAGAAACTTTTTCACTTTTGACAAAAAGCTATACCACCAGACCCAGGGTACAGCAATGGGGACCACGTGTGCCCCATCATGTGCCAACCTGTACCTGGGCTGATGGGAAGTGGGGCAGTTTTTTCAGCCATCTTTACGGACAAGATTGCCATGTGGATGAGATTTATCGATGATGTGCTACTCATCTGGCACGGAGATGCTATATCACTTCCACAATTCATTGATACACTCAATATGAATGATATAAACTTAAAGCTTACAGTTGAGTCTGATCCAAACAGCATTAACTTCTTGGATTTACACATTATGTAATAAACATTATATGTAATAATCTCAATTTTAGGCAATTTGTAGCTACCATTCGGGTTGCCCTGTGTGCCAATTTGTCATAACGTTATTCCCATAGTGAATGTGTTTCCTTTATACATCTCATTACTCATCTGAACCAGCACTGGCAATGGCCCTGGCAATGGCATTGGTAATCTTTATCAACAAGTATACTATGCTTATAATACTCTATTACCTTGTCTAAAAGGAGCAATGTGAATACAATACTGCATACATTTACTGTGGAAGGTATATTTATCCACCTATACCGTAGCCTTTATTCACATCTCTGACATCATAGTAATACTAATAAACAGGGAACCACCCTCTTACTACCACATATGATGATTAAAGCAGTATGCAAACAGCAGCCTATAAGCATGGTTCAGGTGTTCATTTTAAACGTCCATCTCTTACCCACTGAATGTACAGATGGCATTTTAAATACTTACCTATATGCACTCACCTTATACTATTGTAAGAGGTACACTATGAGTGCACTACCCCCTTTATGGCACCTGTGGGGTTAACTCTGACCTCCAATTTGGACACGAACTGGTGTATATAAAGACAGCAGGGAGGGAACACCCCTCCTAGCCTATCAGCCTTGTGATATTATCAGTATATTTTTCACCACAGCACCATCTCTCACTCACTCAATACCTATGGCAATTAGCTGAGCAGCGGTTACCATTCCCCTCCCCCTTCCCTTACTTGTATACAGTTTCATTACCTTTGCAGATAGCCGCTACGGCATTTATTATTTTTTTTGTGTGGTTTATTTGGACTTTGATACTATTGTGCAGGCGCAGGGGGTCTTCTGAGGTGAACTGCGTTGATTTCAGCCTCGGGACCCCTTAATTTCCGAGATACAGGACCCGTCATTCACATTCCCTTATTTAAACCTATTTAAATTAATAATTAAGTATTTTAATTAATTATTGCTTAAAAATAAGTATTTATCTCCTCACTAACTCTTTTGAAAGGCATTTTAACACATGTTTTTCGTATTTCATTTTGAATTTAACACCTTTAGTGCACTGAAGGGGTTACCATTTTAGTAAATGATGAATTGTACTGCACTTTGCAGGCGTCTAGAGCTTAAATACTGCTCCCTGTCACACGAATATGAGAAGTCTGCAGGTGAGCTGGGAGGGAAGCTTTGGTATTGAGGTATTGAGGTATTTCATGTACTAGAATAACGTCTGATGAGGGAGAAGAGAATAGGGGAAGCCAGCCAGGGAAATGGAAACGCTGAGATAGATGTGTGTGCACAAAGTCCTATAAGAAACAGATCTAACTTAGAAAAAAGACAGGTAAATAAGTACAGTAACAGGTTTATCGTAATCTATTCAGAGATTCACACTTTATTGAGCATGTTTTAGAAGCAAAAAATCAAGTCATATATGTATTGCTATGACACGTGCTGCCTTTGTATTAATTGGTTGAAGCAATTTCATATCAATATGACTACAAGGGAAACACCTTTCGAGCATTGCAGGTACGATGAGGATCGGAGGCATATTTTATGTGCTATAAAATCACTGCTTTCATGACTTTACTGGTTTCCTTTCTTTGGGCATTCTGATTTTGGAATACATTTCTTATTATACAGAACAAGACCGTCCTTGCATCTGCAGCCAGGTGTACAGATAAGTGTACATGGCCTATTCTGTTCCAAGTAGTTATCACAAGTGTCTTGACAGTGAGCACTGCATGGATCAAAAACCTCCAGCTTTGTGCAGTTGATGCATTGTTTGGGGGAGATGCAGTTGGTGGAGTTGGCAGATTCCAGGACATAGCCAGGTTTGCAGGTGCATCCCGGTTCACAGTTCAATATGCACATAACTAATTCATTGCGGCAACTTTCTGGGCAAGGCATGCAACGGGGGTAATACTGTTCATTAATGCCACAGGGTGGTCCTGTAAAGAAAAATAAGATGAGAGTTGAGAATTAAATAAGACATACTAACAATAGAGAAGAAATGCTCTATCGTCCTAGTGGAGAATGAGATGAACAACAGCAGCTAACAACATTGCATTATTGAAGACACATGAGGGTCATTGTGTGAATACCATGCAGTGTAAGCTTCTTTTAGTATCAGAGTCAATTGTAAGAGAATGTTCATACATTGTAATACATCATGCAAGTTATTGTACTAGAATTGTGCTTACAGACTTCATGTATTTAATTTATGAAAATAGAGTTAAAAAAGGCAAGGTGCACTAACGTTGATAAATTCCTATTTAGTATACTGTATCAAGAAACTAATCCTAAATCTCCTCTTACTACTTTACTTACCAATTATACATGTAAAAATTAAGTAAAGTATCTACTGAACATCCTTTAAATCTGAGAGATGTTCTAAATGCCTCATCTGGTGTGACAAATTCCTTAACAACTAGACTAACATTTAAAATATAGTTAGGCAAAGTGGTCCCATTTTTCTTTGGAAACGTTGGGGCAAAGATTTTCTCGTAAAAACATGGTATAGAAAATGTAAGTTCACAAGTGAGTATTGACTGTTTACACATTTTTGCGTCTACACACATTAGCCACAGTCATGTATGAGTAGTGTGATGATTGGATTTCGGTCCCACCCCCGCGACGCGATCCGTGATGTCACGGTGGACGTTCCTAGCACTGATAAGACTACACGCTGGCGCTGCACTAACACAGGCAAAGGGTTAATACCATCAGCTACTCCACACACCACCCCTGCCTATCAGTGGAAAGCCTATATCTAATGACTCATTGCTCACTGCCTTGTGCTGCTCTCTTATTGGCTACCTGATCCTTATATGCTCAGCCTTGCCTCAAACAAATTGGCTGAGCATAAACTTTATTTATGGTACGTAGTGCTTGCCTCAAGCATCCTGCTGCCCTGCTGTTGCTCTGTGCATTCTGTCTTGTACTCTTGTACTTTTGACCTCTGCTTGTACTTGGACCTCTGCCTTCTCTGACCCTTGACCTCGGCTTGCGTTTGGACTCCCACCTTCTCTACACCTGGACCCCGGCTACGCACAACGACCATGCGACTTCTCTAATCCTAGACCACAGCGAGTATCACGACCATTCTGACCTCTCCTACCCTGACCCGGCTACACGACCTTCACGCTGCACTCCGGATGGGGTTACATGGTTATAATTTGGTGTTTACCAATATCCCCACCTCAGCCTCGCGGTCCCGTCCTGTTTGTGGTGAGCACTTATTACAAGTAGGTATATAACAAAGCCATCGAAAGTCATTACACATTCAGATTGTAAAAGTTTCAATGGAGCATGTTGTCAAGTTTATAAACTTGGCAATAGGTTTCACCCATCTCTAACAAACAGTATAAAAGCTTAACATGATAGTTACTGAGGCTTGGGCAGGGTCACAATCGGAAGTTCCCGAATATTAAAGTTAGTTTTGAAATTCAAATTGAATTTTGGAACGTTTTTTTTAATCTGTGCAAACGTATGTTGGAACCCAAGAAAATCTTGGATTGTCTTTGTAATGAACCTGACAAACTTTTGGGTTTGTGACCAAAAAGACTTGTATAAACATTTCCTAAATGTTTAAAGTTCAAATTAAAAAAGCTTTTTTTTTTTTTTTTTTAAATGAAACAGATATATTGTGTCACTTACTTTTCTGCGCAGGGGATTGTGATGTCACCAACGTCAGAGGCAGCACTGTGAGACAAAATGTAGTTACAAATTAAGGCTTTATTATTCTAATTAGACGATTACATAGAGAAGTATAATAAGCGTCTGAGACAGGACACACCAACAATAATATGTGCATAAGGTGAGAGGCACGAAAAATCTGCATGATTTCTTGTCTGAGTGTAATACAGAACCCCTAGTGATATGCACATTATTTTGTGGAGGGTGTATAAGTTATATTGTGCCTTTGCATTTCTTGTACCCTGTTTCATGAGCAGCACAATACTGTTACACCCCTGAACTGTTATATAATAGCACCTGTATGATTGTGTTCACATTTATGCATCAACAGACTTTCCATTTCTGTGGGTTACGTGCGTAATTACAGTAAGACTCCTATTTTGTCATTATTAGTTGTATTAATAATGTGCCGACATTAAAGCAGCAATCCAAGTGCGTTTTTTACTTTTTTAAATAAAATAAAATAGAAGCAGACGTTTCTGGAGCAGAACTCTACTTTTCACATCTGCCAAACAAATCTTTAGTCGATCTTCAACAGAACTAGATCAATTCCCTGTAATACAGGCCAATGCATTGTTTGTTTGTCACATTTTATTCATTACAAAGTAAGAAACAAAAATAGAAATCAATCCAGAATCACAATCCAAGAGCTGCTCCTCTCCCCTTTTCTCTCTCCGTCTCTGAACCTGTGTGCGCCTGTTTCTGCTTCTCACGTTTTTACTACACTAGTACACACTTTTTTCTGTTTATACGTCTCTCTGTCTCCAGCAACTTGCGTCATTGTGATTGGTTTTTAAATGTCCCCACATGAAAAAATTGCAAATGGATCAGGTATCAGGAATATGGCTTAATAAGCGCTATGTACATTAATGGCACTATATAAATAAAGACATACAATACAATAGTATCTGGACATATACAGCACTTACTGCGCAAGGCATACAGTACTAAAGACTACATTCCAGTAGGACTACAAAATACTTTATAGCTTATCGACTGTACATCTCTAAAACACAACACAATGTTTAAACTACAGATTTCCTTCATAGCCACAGACACGGTCAAATTTTTTCGAATCAAAATATGATATGCTGTTTTAAAGACTAAGATATGGTGAGGTGACGTAGATACACTCTGGAGCGTTTTCTGTACTTTCGTTACACACTATCTACTGAACATCTTATTCCCTTATTTGATCTCTTATCTATAGTTCCCTCAGATTTCATAATTCCTCAGCTTCTGGCATCTTTAGTGAGATGAGTACTTCATGAAAATGGAACCATCCTTCAGTGTGAGAGCATTTTCTCTGGAAGATGTCTCTCTTTCAGGCCCTTTCTCCCTCTCTCCTTCTCTCCCACTATACCAAACCCCACATGTCTGTCTCTGTGCGGGTACATGTGTGTACTTACTGAATGCCAGCAGCAGTGCAATGGGTGACTTGGGCAGCATCCTGACCTGGGAAGAAAAGATACAGTCAACTTCAAGGACACCACAACCCCCAGATTCCTCCCTAGAGCTGTAAAGTCTCTCTGCATCCTCCTCATTCTTTCCCTGGCTGGAGACATCCCTCTCTTATTGAAATTATTAACACCCAATCTCACCTGTTTTGTTGCAGTAATGCTATCTATGTGTTGTCCTGCTTGATTTGTGTCCAGATGTTGTTCTGTAGAAAACGCTTGAATGGTTCCTTCTACTGTATTTATAATCAGCTTGCAGGTGAGTGGTATCTGTAATAAAACAAATGTTTCCACATAGGTCATTATTTTGTAATTTAAATTATTAATACGTTCAGTATGTCCTATTCATTCTGGATTGCTTTATCTGGTTTAACACAACATTACGGTTTAAATAGTGTAAAATGCAAAGTGAAAAGTGTAAAGTGCAGTGAAATGCCACTCCTATTTCAGCAGTGGGGTATGTAAAAGGGTTACCGTATGGATGTATTGAAATCCTTTCTTAATAGATACAAACAGTCCATCCACATTACAGCTTCTGGTATGTGTCGCTGATCCCAGGAAACCACCAAACACGTCACTTAAAATATCTCACACCATTGCAATGTTGTAAGGTACTATCAACTAAAAGACTCATTCCTCAACATACAGAGGCAGCGGCCGTTATCCGATCATTTCTCTGAGCCGTTTTCGTAAAGTCTGCTGTATTCCACATGGCATTCTCCTGTTAATCTTCCATGAAGGCTGCCAATCACACCTTACTGTTATTTTTCACGTATCCGCCAGATGGCAACAGTGAATCCCTTTGCATATACTATCCAGTGGCTAGTGTGTAGTCAATGTGCAGATGTTTAAAAACCAGATAAAAAGTGTGTCCACTACAGTGATCCATTGAAAATTGACCCTGGTTGCTAAAGACGTTATCAAATGTAGGCGTTAAAGAATTAAAATCTCATAAGAGAATGTTTTGGCCATTATTCTACATTGCTATGCTTTCACAATTGCTGAGTGGACATACACTGAACATCATATCAAGTCCTTAGACTAAACCAGGTTGCAGTTATGCATTTTTAATATGTTCTGCAATTAATGCTGGAACAGATAAGAAGGTGACTTTAGCAGAGATATATGGCTATATCATTGACAACTACGATTTGTTTTTCAAATTTTCACTGAACCATCGTGGGTGAAGCATTCGATAAGGCAAACTTTAACTAATGAAGATTGCTTTTTGCACAGAACCCCTCCTCCAGGAAGTACCAGAGGATATTGGTCTGTGCTCCCAAATTTTGCCGGTATGTTTGCTCATGGCAACTTCAGAAAGAGAAAGGTCGGGTTTTATCCATTTACGATTCATACTTCCTGACCCTGCAATGTACCAACACTGGCTTACCATTACTATTGCAATAACAGGCTGACCGTTACTGAAAACCTGGTGAACCACAATCCTTGCTACATGGCCCCACCTGATTACCAGCTTCAGCAGGCACCTGTCAACTATAATGCAGACTACATGAGTGACCCCAGCTTGTACGCACAATACACCTCTGACATTAGCTCATCTCCACCCTGTTGTCAAAGTTTATAATGAAGGTAAATATAATGTACTATACAGTATTAACTTTAATTCCCACTGACAGTACAGTAGTGTACTGTATGCCTGCTATATCAATGCTTGTACACATGCGCACTAGAGCGCGACCTGATGCATGCACACTACCGGAACTTATAGCATGATTTTTTTTCCAGAAAAGAAACTGTGAAATCGAACGTCAAAATATAAGGATGAAGTTTGATGGTATCGCTTTTTTTTAAACGTTACCTTTCTTACTTTTATAAAGTCAGTATTACTAGCTTCATGCTTTTAAAACTGTGCCACGCTATTATTTTGGACAACAAACTATGCACTGTACAGTATGTGATTGATTCAATTTCATGTCATAACCTGTAATAAAATTTCACACCAATATGTTTCTAGATTGTATTCCACTTCCTGGTTAATGGGAAACATTATGTGATGCATTGTTTCCATATTTAATCAATTGTAACATTTATAAAATTTCTATTTCCTGGTTCTACATGCATGCGCATTGGGAACGAGTGTTATGGATTACAGGTATTTTCTGGCATATAACGCATAATAAATACAGGTCACAGGTACATATATACATAGTATCATGATAAGGCCTAGTAAAGCTTAGAGTATACTGTTAAAATCCTGCCTTCTCTTGTCTTAGAAATAATAGCTTGTTTTGCTGAGAAGTGGCAGGATATTGGGACAGGTTACATAGGCATAAAAGGGGAACTAACACCGGTAAACAGGCCGTGGTCTAACGGTAAATTATGAAATATATCATACGTCAGTAACTGTAATTCCTACTGATAAACAACATACGTCACAAACCACAGAGCATGGACACATATCACGGATGCATCAAATAATGAGATGCTATATATATGTTTGCATGACTCCATGTTAGGAGAACCGAACTTAGGTGTGAAGTCACACAGATGAGACTTGAGCTGAGACTGGCTGACCTATCATAATATCTTTTGGTTTGTGAGTATTGACAACGCATATCAGCTATATAATCTCTGCATAGTTAGGAATGGATTGGGAACATACTGTAACTGCAAGCCATCAGCTTATAAGAAGCTTGTTGTGATATTTCTGATATTTCTGAATATTGTTGTGATACAATAAATGACAAACCTTATCTTATACAAACTCTGAGTGACCTTTCTTTATAATAATCTCACAATACTCTTCATAATATTTGAGAGTGTGGCCGAGACTCTACAAGTATGACATTGTGGTCAGTGCTCTCTGCTTAGTGCAGGACATAACTCACCACGAGGCATTACTTGGGAGAGGAAGGTAGGTAGAAACCCAGATTACGAGTGTAGAGAACCTTCACTGCACATCAGATTTAGAAATCCAACGAGAATTTTTTATTTTTTATAAAGTAACTTTTTTTTATTCTCGAGAAGGGCTGAATAATTGGGAGCTTTAAAAAAAACATTATGTGATGCAGTATTTTCATATTTAATCAATTTTTACATTGTTAAAATCAAAACATTTTAATTTAATTAATGATGTTGCATTTAGCTGTATAAAAATGCAAAAAATAAAAAAAATTAAGATTTTTTTTGGGGGTGGGGGAATTTTATTCAATACCTGCAACTTTTGGTAGGCTTGGTCAGCTTTTAAACTGTTTATGGAAATATTACTCACACACAAACATGGTCTCTGGTAGTGATAACATTTATTAATGAACATTTTAAAAGAGTTCAAACATTTGTTTACTAATCCTTCACGATCATCCGTGTAGTACTCTAAGTCAGACCAATTCAGTTGCATCTCACCTCCCCCCACCTCCCTCACAAAACACAGTCTAAGGCATGGGACAAGCTACTGTATCAACACCTCCCCCGGGCCTTGAGACTAAGATACTTTCCTGAATTGGTTGCTGTTAGAGAAATTTCCATTTCCTTGTTCCACATGCATGCGCATTGAGAACTAGTGTAGAAAGCTTTCACTGCAATCGGACTTACTGTAGCAATCCAACGAGAATTTTTTTTTTAAAAGTAACATTTTTTTTTCTCGAGAAGGGCTGAATAATTGGGAGCTTTAAACAAAACATTATGTGATGCATTGTTTTCGTATTTAATCAATTTTTACATTTATAAAATTTCTATTTCCTGGTTCCACATGCATGCGCATTGGGAACGAGTGTAGAAAGCCTTCACTGCCAATCAGATTTAGAAATCCAACGAGAATTTTTTTTTTACATCGTTAAAATCAAAACATTTTTATTTTATTAATGATATTGCATTTACAGTAGCTGTATAAAAACGCCAATAATACAAAAAATGGGGAGGGGGGAATTCTATTCAAGTAGAAATCAAACTACAGAGGCAGCAGTGCAAGGGAGGCTGGGGTCTGCTGCTGGACAGAAGAAGAGGTAAGGAGGGAGCCCCTGGGAATACCCCCCCTCACCCACACACCAAACAACACTGAAAACAGACCAGCTGGGCAGTCCACGAGCAGGCAAACTTGGAACAGGGCCAGGTGGGAGACAGGAGGAGGGGAAAACATAAGGAAAGATACAAAATACATTTGGCTGCTACTATCCTGTGTACCTCAAGAAATCAGTGAGGGAGGCTGATACAAGCTCCAGACACTCTACGCCCTCCCTCCCCCTCTCCTCTCCCTCCCCCTCTCCCCCCCTGTCCTCCCCCCCGTCTTCTCCCTCCCTCTCCCCTTCCCCCCCCTCTCCTCTCCCCCCTGGTCTGCCACCATCTTAGATTAGGCTGCAGTGGGCTTCCCCCCCCCTAGCAAAGGCACCCAACTGAGTGCAGCATCCAACTGTGTGCAGGAAAAGGTAAATGCAACAAACACATCTCAAAATGGACAAATATATAGATAAAACAAGTACCAGGATCAATAAGCAAAAAGACAAAGAAACAAAAAAACAAAAAACAGGGGCCCCAGAGCCACAATCGCCAAATAGATCTGAAAGAGTTAATACACCACCAATACCCCAAGAACAGGAAATGACTTCGGCGGAGGCCACAGCCAGAGAGGTGCTAAAGCTGATCTCCCCTCTCTTCGAGGAAAAATATCCGAGCTTAAAAATGTAATACAGGCGACGCTGGCACAGCTGGGCTCGCACGGGCAAAGACTAGAAGAATTGGAGAGCAGAACCATGGTTTGTGAGACAGAAGTACAGCAGCTGCAAAGCAAGCTAGAGGCACAATCTAAAACCATAGTATCTATACAGGAAAAACTGGATGACCTAGAAAATAGAAGCCGTAGAAACAACCTGCACATAATAGGGATTCCAGAAACTGTGAGGGGGCAGGCCTGACCCAGATGCTATCAAAATGGCTGCCGCAGGCGCTGGAAATGCCAGGCCCAGCAGAAGATCTGAAGATCGAGAGAGCTCACAGACTAGGACCAGAAAGAGACCAAGACAAAGTCACAAAAAAGGAGAGAGTTCTCCCCATTATGCAAAGAGTTATACCAGAAAGGGAAACAATTTGCATTACTCTACCCTGCCAAACTGAGAGTCACGGAAGGCTCCAAGACCTTTCTATTTGAGTCACCAGAATTAGCACACGTGCACTTTAAAGAGGGACCAAATCCACGACCAAACGATTCATGAACTAAACAAAAGGCAATCTTGGCAAACCTAGGCCAGCAAAAGCCAACTAAGTCAGCCTGGTTGGTGAAAACCCACAAGAATTGCCACACAAAGCCCACAGACACAGCCTGTTGCTGCTTATCAAGCTGGACCAAACAAGACATGACAGGAAAAGTCCACCAAAAACTCAACCAAAATCAAAACTTCTTTCAACTCCAAAATACCAAAAACCCAGAGGGAGCCGCTCGCTGGGATGGCTCACCTCCAATGGAAAGCAAACAAAACAAAGATTATAACCCCACAGAAGGAATTGGATAGATGCAGTCTCAAGATGACGCTAAAGTAGAAACCGAGGACTCCCAAATCCGGATAAACAACCTCAAGATGGTCTCATGGAATGTCAGGGGCCTGAATTCACCAGCAAAAAGGAGGAAGATACTCTCCCACATCAAAAGATCCAAAGCACAAGTGACGCTCCTCCAAGAGACACACCTCCTGAAGGAAGATACCAAAAGACTAAAAGCACCATGGATCCAAGAAATAATCGCGGCACCATATACGGGAAAGCAAAGAGGAACTGCAATACTAATAAACAAAAATGTGAACTACAACATCCATAAAACTTTGAAGGATCCGGGAGGCAGATATCTCATGGTCGACATCACGACAGAAGACTCGAGACTGTTGTTGGTTAATGTATATGCTCCGAACTTGCCTAACCATTTGTTTTTAACAGATCTCTACCAAAGAATTTTGGAGTGGGACGCAGAGACCGTTGTTGTAGGAGGCGACTTCAATGTAGTGGAGGACTGGATACTTGACAGATCAGGAAACAAAAGGGTACCGCACCACTCACACGCACAACGGGGAACTTTAAAATCCTTACTGGTAGACCCCTGGAGAATTTTAAACCCGCTAGAGAAAGATTTCACTTTTTTTTCATACGCACACAATATGTTCTCAAGAATAGACCGGTTCTTAATCTCAACCAACCAATAAACTCGGCTAAAATAGAAAATATAATAATTTCGGACCATGCACCAATATGGATCAACTTAAGACTCAGTAAACCCAAAAATATCTCGCGAAGCTGGCGCATGCCCACGTATCTAGCCGACTCAAAAGAGTTCAAAGCGTATCTACAAAACCAGTGGTCCAATTATGAGATGGACAACCAGCAGCATACTGTAGAACCCATTCTGTACTGGGAAACATCTAAAGCAGTACTTAGAGGCCATATAATTGCTTACAGTATTAGGAAAAACAAAACCCTAAACACCAAACTGAACAACCTAAAAACACAGCTAACACAGGCATTCCAAATATACAAGACAGATAATACAGAACAAAATAAGAAGCAGTATTTAGAAACCAAAGAGTTGTATGAGGCACTGCTGACTGAAAGAGCACAAACCCAACTTATGTATCAAAAAAATAGCTACTTTAGATGGGGCAATAAACCGGGGAAATTGTTGGCCAATCTAACAAAAGAAACCAAAAGTACTAATCAAATAGTGTCCATTAGCACCAAGGAGGGTGGCAGAACAACAAACCCCAAAGAAATTTGTGCAACATTCCTAAATTACTACAAAAAACTCTACACAACAATCCCAGATGAAAAAGAATTAGGAGAAAAAGTTATACAAGAAGTAAACCTTCCTCAGATCTCCCAAGCAAATAGAGAGGCACTAGATCAACCTATAACAACCCTAGAAGTACAGGAAACTATAAACACACTTAAAAATAACAAATCACCCGGACCAGATGGCCTTAGCGCAGAATACTACAAATTATTAAACCCAGAAATAGCAATATCACTAACTAACCTATACAACCATATAAGGGAGGAAAAACAAATGCCGCAAAATTTTAATCTAGCGAAAATAATTGTCATCCCAAAACCAGGCAGGAATCTGGAACAACCATCGTCATACAGACCCATTTCCCTGTTAAACCAAGATTTTAAAATTCTAACAAAAATTTACACAAACCGTCTAAAAAAAATACTCCCCAATATTATATCTCCAGAGCAAACAGGTTTTGTCCCCGGGAGACAGTCAGTTACGAGTATAAGATCAGCTGTGGCCGTGGTGGTGACAGCAGCACAGTCCAAAGGCAACAACATAATAGTAAATCTCGACGCTGAAAAGGCATTCGACAAAACTACATGGGCACACATTACCAGGACTCTCCAGGCACAAAACTTTGGGGAGAATTTTACAACATTAATCCAAACTATATACAATTCCCCCAAAGCCTATATCACAGCTAATGCACTAAACTCAGAACTTTTCACGTTACAACGGGGAACAAGGCAGGGCTGTCCCCTATCCCTAATGCTATTTGATATAGCACTAGACCCCCTAATTCGACACCTAAAACAGATGGAGGAATTCAAGGGCATTCAAATAGGTGACAAATAACTAAAAATCGCAGCATTTGCGGACGATATGCTCCTTTTCATTTCAAACCCTCAAAAGGCAATACCCGCTATTATAGAAGCAATACAAATGTATGGAAAAGTCTCGGGCCTAACCATCAACTATGAAAAATCAGAGGCACTAGCTCTAGACTGCAATCAAAAGATAGAGTGGAAGGGCCCCTTCCCATTTAAATGGGCAAAAAAACACATCAAATTTCTGGGGGTACTCAACCCGAGCGATAGCCATCAATTATATAATATTAATATTAGACCCCTGATAGAAAACATCACACAAACGCTCCGAAAATGGCAAAACTTAAGCTTAACATTTCTGGGGAGATGCCATCTGGTGAAGATGACAATCTTCCCAAAAATCCTATATATACTGCAGATGTTGCCAATTATAATAAGAGACAAAGACGAAAAAGCTCTAAACAAAGCATTTCAAATTTTTATATGGAAAAACAAAAAGCCTAGAATTAGTATCTCAAAATTACAGCAACATAAAAGAAACGGAGGTGTTAACCTCCCCTCCCTTAAAATGTACAACTTGGCCGCTCTCTTGAGATATGCGGGAGACTGGATAAACAACACAAACTACTTCACAATATATGAAATTGACCAACAAATGTGCCCAGATATAAACTTGGCATATTTGTTACATATGCCTTCTCACGAGGTCCCAAGAGCCATAAAAGAGAACCCATTACTATTCAGCACATATAAAGCGTGGTATAGAGCCAGGAAAACACTCTCTTTACAAAGGAACAAATCGCTATTTCTACCGTTCACTAAAAACCTGTGGTTTCAGGAATTACCCTTTTGAGGCCTGGGAAAAGAAGGGAATCCTTGGAATAGGGCAGCTCCTGCATAAACTAAAGCCCACAATTTACTCATTCCAGGAACTGAAAGATAAACATACGCTACCTAACACACAATTCTTTGCATACCTACAGGCCAGGCATTATGCATTGACATCACTAAACGATTTACCAACAGTGTCTGAAGAAAACATTACGTTTTGATGGCAACACACCGGGAATGGGAGCTAGGTTAACAGATTGCCAAAACCTAAATATGGAGACTATCATGAGATAGTTTGAGACATCGTTGAAAATCATCCCATCCACAATATACCAAGAAATGCACTACAACATTTTACATAGAACATATACTACACCCAAATTCAGATACAAATCAAAATTATCGCTAGACAGTAAATGTACAAAGTGTGCAGCCCCACAGGCAGATCTTATACACTGCCTATGTAGCTGCCCAGTGGTCCAAGAGTTCTGGTCACGAATAGGCGAGTACTACAAAGATTCCCTGAATACAATAATCCATATAGATCCCGAATATGCGATTTTTAATATTATAAACCTAAACGTTGAAGGGGCAGCAGGGGACCAAACTGATAAAAGCAAACTGAAACAAATTAAAGCTATGGCCGCAAGGAAAACAATCTTGCAACAGTGGATACATAACACTCCCCCATCTCTGCAGCTGTAGAGAGAGAAAATGTTTAGTATATTCACATTAGACTTGGTAGAAGCCACGACGGACAAAGAAAAAAAAGCGGAACAATTCTTCCAAATCTGGGAAAGCTTCATTGCCGCACAGTGAGACGAGACAAAGACAAAACTCAAAGAAAACTTTAAACACACAACATGGTATGCAACACGCACACTAACCAGGAATTCCTCAATAAGATTCTGAACACTACACCATCAATAAAAAAAACAGACGGGGGGAGGGGGGGGGGGTACAAAAGTACCCAATAGGACTATGGACGATACCATAAGACTAGTGAAATAAATACCTCAGGATATCATACACAGGTATATGGGTCGAACAGGAGTGGCGAAAAGAGTACAAAAGAGTACAAAAGAGCCCTTATATAAATTACTTGGTTAGTTTGTCAGAGGGTAAAAACAGATGAAGCAAAGGCTTGGGTATACTATCAAGAGGGAATAAGTTGAAGGTAACATGATATAACGGATTGACATAATACAAGTAAATGTTTACAAGTTGAGTTGAAGGTTCAAGTGTTACTATATTAAAATTAAAAAGGAAATAATGCAAATCAAATATTGTATAGAACATAAAGAGATACCTGTATAAGAATCTGCTACATTATGCATGTTAAAAATATACTGTATGTACAAGTCTGCAGAATTTCCAATGAAAATATTTTACAAAAAAAAAAAAAAAAATATATAAAACAAAACAAAAAAAAAATGAAATCAAACTACAAAAAAATATATAAAAATAAATAAAGTTACATTTTTTTTTTCTCGAAGGGTTGAATAATTATGGGATTTTAGAAAACCGTATGTGATGCATTGTTTTCATATTTAATACATTTTTACATCACTACATTTTTATTTATCTATGAGGTGGCATATTGCAGTATTCTCAGACTTGGCATGTGCAATTCATCCCAGGTCGGAAACAACAAAAAAAAATCATTCACACACACAGGAAATGTAGTGATACTGTAACTTTTATTACATTTGCAAACAGTTCATAAAGTAGGTTTCTAATCCTTCACGCTCATCCGTGCACTACAGACAGATCAATTCAGTTTCATCTCACCCCCACCCCCACAAAGCACTGGCATAGGCATGGGACTAGCTATCAACACCTCCCTCCGGCCATGAGAAATTAACGCAGAAAGACTAAGACGCTTTCGTGAATTGGCTGCTGTTGTTTTCATTTCCTGGTTCCACATATAATGAATTTCAACAAGGTATAGCAGGAAAGCATATGTCAGAGGAATAGAAGAGGCCATGCTTTGAAGCTGGTTCATAGCAAGCTGAGGGGAAATGTGAGGAAGTGCTTATTCACAGAAAGGGTATTGATTTGTGCAGTAGTGTCCCAACAGAGGTGGTGGTAGTGGCTAGTAAAGGCATGCAATTCAAAAATACTTTGCATAGGGATAAGGCTAACCTAAAAATAAAAGGAAGCCAAAGATTGGAACGGTCTGAGATTTTGCAATAGACAGGAAAATGGGCAGATTTTATAATGACATGTAGGAAACAATTATACCACTATCATTAAAACGGTTATCAGTTAACCAGATTAGTGTTGTGATGCAACTGGAAATCAAGTTTCATCACATACTTCATGCCATTCTATTCAACTACAGTAGGTCAAAATGTGTATGTACACTATTAACAAAGCATCCCTTGCATACTAATACTTCCTCCTCTGTCCTTTTGCAACATGCGTAATTAGGCTGGGTAAACTGTAGCAAAATAAGAGTTGGGTAAATCATTCTGGGCTGGCCAGTATGATAGGTTGTAATTACTCAAAACAGACTGATTTGCAAGACACAACTCCCCAGTAGGACAGCATGTTACAGTAAGTGTGATAAAAGCACACACACACACTGTCTGTCACACACACACACTGTCTGTCACACACACACACTGTCTGTCACACACACACACTGTCTGTCACACACACACTGTCTGTCACACACACACTGTCTGTCACACACACACTGTCTGTCACACAAGCAACGTTGAGCAGAAGAAGCAGCATCCCCCCCCCTTCCCCAACTCCCATAGCTCACATGAAAAGTACAGAAGAAGCCGACACCACAGATCACCCTCCACTCTCAGCTCACAGGCAGGAGGCAGCGAGGACTGCACGCGCGCTCCTAGGAGGGAGGAGGAGGAGAGCAGAGGGGGGAGAGAGGGGCAGCAGTGAGTGCGGGCGGCCAGGGCTGAACCCCTGGGAGTGCTCCACGGAGCCCCAGGGTTCCGCGGAGCCCCGGTTGGGAATCACTGATATAGACTGTACACACAATATCAACTGCATAAGCCAAATAGTGTCTTTTTTTCAATTGTCTATGCAGTAAAAGAAATCAGAGCAACATTTAAGAGAAATTAGGAGAAAATCTGACAAATTTGCAATTGACTGACGTTTAATGCTTGACAAATCAATGATGCACTTAGCCCACTTCTTCCCCCAACAAACATGACCCCCAGTCTATAGTAATGTTCAATACCCCTATTTGGCAACCAGGAGAAGCTTGGGTGGCAAACGTACAGTAGTGATGTCTCCACAAATGGAGGGAAATTAGTAAGAGGCCACATCCGGTGAACAATAAGAATAAAAGAGAAAAATAAGAAAATAAGTTTTTTTTTTTTTTACAAATACACAGAAAGATAAATCTTCGGTCAACTCAGTAACTGAGTCTTCAATCAGGTTTGAGGATAGTTCAATACTTTTGAATTACAAGTTGGCCATCGTGCCTTTATATTAATTTTCATGGCTGTTTCATTTTTGTTTTTGCCATCGGGCATTGGTTTGATTTGTGTGGATTTCATTTTATAGTTGGCCATCCCCCTGTTTTTGGTTCTAGTGTCAGGGGGCTCTGACTCTGAAGAAAACCTTGACCATGGATGGAGTAAGTTAATTTCAGGCTACCATTATATTAAATAGGTTAATTGTAATAATGACATGTTTATTTTTTTATATTGCTAGTCTTTATGGGTTCTAAGGACCTAATAGATCCTAACATTATTCTACCTACCCCCCTTGGCTACGTAAGGAAATGCTATGTAAATTATAATGTTTTATCACCTACATGTATTCCCTGTTGGTTTAGGTTATCTTGTCTATGTATTTAATGACCGTTATTTATATAAGCAATTGCATGGCTGTTTGAAAGTTTATAAACTTCCTCTAATATTGGCACTTGATGACTGGCATAAAAATGAGTAAATTTGCATTACACATTTTGGTTCAGGTCTTGATATTTTTAGTGGTCACTGTAAAATATGTAATATTTTTAGCAGTAATAAGCTGATGACTTGCACCTTAAAAATAAAGCTGTTTTTTGGGTGTGTTTTTTTTTTTTTGCGATATAACCACAAATTAGTAATACGGTATCTCACTTTGATGACTCTAGCCCATTATATTATAGTGGAATGTGTTCGAATTGTTGCATACAGTAGGTATTTTAAACGGAGGCACCTAACAGCTTAAATTAACTTTGTTAAGTATCAAAATCTTCCAGGAACAAAATGTTTATACTTATTTATTTTCTGTCTGTTAAAATAGTTTGTATATAATCAGTTTAATGAAAAACATAGCACATCTTAGAAAACAAGTCCTTGGAATCAGTTCACTAGCAATCAACATCCTCTAATCAAAAGATTCGTTTATAAACCTCTTTAACTAATCCAAGCATAAAAGCTTACATTGCAAACATGCAAGTTGTAAATAATATAATGACATACATACATGCACAAATGTGAAAAAAAGGTTGGCGCTCCAACTAAACCAAATAGTGCTATTAAGTATGTATAAGACACAAAATTGTGTTACAAATGTGACCAAGTAATAAGATGCTGTAACTTGCAAAATAAAGGGATGCTTATTATTCTTCCAATAGCTTCTTCTTTAAAAACTCCATTATTAATGGGGAGGTTTAATGTTATTAACTGTAAAAGCTGTGTGTAATACAAATCTATCCCTTTTTTGACAATATGTTTCTACCTATAGTTTATTTTTATATATACTTAGACATTATTGAAAGCTTTTTGCCGAGGGGGGGGGGCAGAAAAAGAGGGGGGAGGTGCTGGGGAGGGGGGAGGTGCTGGGGGGAGGGGGCAGGTTCCCTGAGAGAATACACACACACTTTCCCTGAGGGGGTTGAGGATGTGCACCAGTCACTTTGGACCTGCTCTGCTCAGACATGCTGGGGTGGAGAAACAGGCATGGGTGGGAAGGGATTGTTTTTTTGCCATGATGGCCCTGCCCCCACAGCAAGCAGTGGAGAAACCTGCAGCAGGGGAAACAGAGGTGCCGGTACTGAGTAACAGGCAGTACCATCACAAAAAAAGCCCTGCTCCTAGTCCATGGTGACATGTCCCTTAATCCTTGCCCTATCCACATACCAATTCTTTCACATCCCACACCCTACACCAAAGACTCCTTTTTATCATGGACTGCCAATAACACAGCCTCATGCTGATTAAACCACTCCCTTTTCCTATGCCATTTGGAATGTAGAATCTGTCTGTAATAAACTTGCAGCTATCCATGACTTCCTCACTTCCAACTCTCTTACCTTCAGACATCTTCTCCCCTGCTGCTCTCTCCAATCAACATATTTCCCTTGGCCACACCCCCAGACAAGGGAATAGACAGGGGGAGGAGTAGATATACTACTTTCTTCTGATACTCATACTGTCATACTTGGAAACTTCAACATATGTATCGACAATCCCAATGCCACTTCAGTTACCCATTTTATCGCTTTAGCCTCCTCCTATTGTCTCTCCCAATGGACTATCTCTCCTACTCACTGCAATGGACACTCCTTTTTACCTGCTCTTCCCCCACTTCTGCTTAGTCTCTAACTCCTCTAGCATGCTCTTCCCTCTTTCTGATTATCACCTCCTAATCTTTAGCCTCACTCTACCCCCTGCATCCTCCACAACACCTACTTCCACATGAACATATGTGGCCAGGTTCCCCCCCCCCCTGGGTCACTATTGACCCCCTTACCTCCCAATATGGCTGCAGAGACGTGCGGGTGTACCCGGCGAGTGCCGGGAGTTGCGGGCGGTTGGAGGGGCGACCGAGTCGCTGGAGGTCCGCCGTCTTGCCAAAGCCGCGCATTCACACTGATGATTTGAGCATGCGCAGTGACACCTGAGGTTGCGGCGGCCATTACAGGAGGCGCGCGCATGCGCAGTAGTAAGCAGAAGCGCCGGCCATTACATGCAGGGCTCCGTGGGGACTACATACTCCAGCAGTCACTGGGGCTCCCAAACAAGTGAGGCACATCAGCCAATAGGGCTGCAGCATTCCCCTGCACTAGAGTTGTTACATTTGGAGCGCTCTGCACACCATGGCAGTCAGAAGGGGAGCTGAGAGAGAAAGGTAGTGTCCAGGGAGCTGTGCTTCCCTGGACTAGGCCTAGTTTGCCCCCCTTAGGCCCCAGGTAGGCTCTGAGTCCCTATATGATTGTGGTTACTTCAGGGATGGCCCCTCTAGATATGGACATTACCCCTTTAGTGTGTATAGTGTCAAGGACACAACAGCAACGCCATGCAGTGATTGCAGCCTGTGGTCTGGGACCAGACCACAACCGCAAGACAAAGAGACCCTCTTCACAGTGGGACACTCCAGCCAGAGTCCACCCCATGTAGAGGCGGACACCATCGCTGCTGACGACGGCGTGGGACCAGGCGGGCCCCTTTCACCAGTTGGTGGTAGCCGGGTGCTGGAGCACAAGGCAGGTATCCCTATCAACAAGTGCACCAACTATAACACAAACTTCCTGTGGGTAGCGCTACTGCACACTTGATTGGATTGCTCCTGTGGACAACAGGGTGGTTAGGTGCCTAGGGCACCCCTGTACATTGAGGATACCTCACCAGGGTGTGGACAAGGTGTTGGGACAGTGGGGCACCGTGTGGGGTTAAGGCCGTGCGAGGCCTATTTATATGCATTAGTGTTATAAGTTGTATGTTCAGTAAAACTGTTATACATATACTGCGTGTGTATTTATTACATTGGGAAATGTGAAAGGGTTATCCGGCGCTGCCAGGATCCCTCACAGGTGGAGGCGCTATCACCGGAATGAATTAGGTACACCCCAGGCTCCCTGCAGCGGAGGATCAGGTCTCCTGTGAGCCATCAGGTAAGAAAGGGGGCGCTGCTGAGATTCAGACCTGAGGTGCCCGATCCAGCAGCTAAATTAGAAAATGTTTACGTTATGTTTATGTTGTCAGCTCAAGAGGTCCATCATTGGGCTCTTCAAAATTAGGAATCTCGTCGCCACATGGTCGCGGTGGGGGAGGTTCCTGCCACCACCCCTCCACGGGCAGTCTACAACATCCTGAGCAGATTCACTTCATATCACTGGACTATTGTTTTAATTAGTGCTGGCTGTGAAGTACAGGAGGAAGATACCCCCATGGCCCTGCATTTCCCGAACGCTCCACTCACGGGTTGCCCACTGATCTTCCCAGATTTGCCCAGACCCATGGCCACATATGACCATATAAATATTTATTCTATTTTTAAATAGAAAATTAAACAAATCAATTAAATATCAAAAACTTATTATAAAAAATAAAAAGGAAATAATGCAAATCAAATATTGTATAGAACATAAAGAGATACCTGTATAAGAATCTGCTACATTATGCATGTTAAAAATATACTGTATGTACAAGTCTGCAGAATTTCCAATAAAAATATTTTACAAAAAAATAAAATAAACTTATTATAGTAAATAATAACTAACATAGTTATTGTAATGGTTAATATAAATGGATGAATTAATACCAAAACAGAAATCATGTACAAAACTGTAATATACTCTGAATGAGTATAGAATAAAACAGCTCCTGAAAAGATCTCTGCTGTTACACCCCGTCGCCCTCCTGATGTGAGGTGCCCCTCGAGCCGCAAAACCACCCAGCTTTATGGAGTTGATGAGCCATATACGGGAACAGGAAGTTCAAGTACACTTCCACACCCCCAAGAAGTCTAAGGCCTGGGACATAGTAAGCGCTTAGGTGCTGCTGCTCGCTCTTGCTTGCTGCCGCTCGCTCTGCCAGGAGCTTTTTGCTGTCCTGGCAGAGGAGACAGCAAGCGCGCTTGGGAGGCGGGTATCACTGTGTGTGTGTGTCACTTGGTAGCTGTCAGTGTGTGTGTGTGTCACTTTGAAGTGGTCTGTGTGTGTGTGTGTCACTGGGGAACGTGTGTGTGTGTGTGTGTGTGTGTGTGTGTGTGTGTGTGTGTGTGTATCAAATATTCCTGTATGCTCATTTGCATGTCTTAGGCAGGTC
>WSYH01009187.1:0-26700 GCA_036426205.1 Ascaphus truei | reverse complement strand
GGAACATATGTGGCTGCCTGATGGGAATATCTGAATGTGGTAGGTGAACTGGGATTTGAGGTCAAGGAGTTTGAAACATTGCAAACGTATGTGCTAGTGCTTAAAGAAAATGGACTGGCGGGCTGTTCAGTGAAAATGAAGATGGTGGGTTTAATTTATTTATAACGTTGTTCAGTTTGGGGAATCCATCAAAAGACTTTGTGGTATATAGGGTAGTTACAGGACTCAAAAGGGTTTCAATGGTGCAGGCTGGCACTAGTGCTTGAAGGCTTTTGCAAGATACACTCAAGGTGTGTGCTTCTCATTTCAAGGTAAAGTTGTTTATTGCTGCCTTTGTGCTGGAATTTTTGTGGGCTATGATGGTAAGTCATCTGGTATGTGCTTCTTAGCATGGGGCAGTGGTTTGCCTTTCAAGGATGTAGTTTGGGGATATAATCATAACAGCTTCCTGGTGCACAAGCAAAAAAAAGATAAGCATGGCAGGGGATCTTTGGCTTATACAGGAGGCTTAAATGGTAGTTAGGAGACTGGAATAGATCCTTGAGGTCAGGCATCCTGTGCCTAGCCTTATTAGTGCCTGTCCATGGTGAAGTTTTTTCAAGATATCAGTTACAGCGGATTCTCCAAATATATCTGGGCAACCTGGAAGTGGTCTGCTTTTAAAGGAAGCCAGGAGAGTGTTCACAAGTACAATTAGGTATAAGTGTAGACAGTAGAGTATGCTTTGACAGTGGAGATATCCAGCATCTGAGATTAATGCTAGAGATGCTGTCCTTAATAGCAGAGGCTGTGGGTTCTGATCATATTGTGCTTGACACTGGCACCCCTTCATCAGAAGTAATGGCTCAGTATGCAGTAGTCTTACAGACATCCTTTGTGAGATATTTAAAATACTTTGCATATTCATATAGCATATCTAAGGTGTGCTATTTTGAGACAGTCAAGCGTCCATAATGGCTGAAAACAACACTTAACACTATGTTAGTGAGCTTTGAAGATACCCATTAGCACTTAAGTCAATAACTGAGCTTTGCAGATCTAGCCCTTAGAGATGTATTTTAGAAATCATTACCAGCCACTGCACCATTGTACGGTATGTCTAAAACTTCATAATATGTTCCATATCTTTCCTTTCATGATTGCTTGTGTAGGAAAGAGTGAGTTAAACTCTGACTCAGAATTACTCTTGTAAGGTAGAAGGTTCCATGTTTTTTTGTAATGAAAGACTAATTATTGCTTGTTAACCTGAACAATTACCTGTATGATTGTAGTTTTTCTTTTTCTTTTATGAGATTCTGGTCCCTTATCAATGTTCTATGAAGACGTGTAGTCTGATTCAAATTTAGGAGCTCAACCTTTCTCCAAAACTGTGAAATGACTTCACAGGCAGCAAATGGAACAGGAGCAACAAAGCAAACAAATAACCGAACCGTTTGACATAATATTAAAATACATATTGTTAATATATTTATTCTAAAATATACTTTCTTTAGATATTATACATTTCTGCTGTTTTTTCTTTTCGTTTTCATTGTTCGGTAAATGTAACAGAAAGCCTTTACCAATGTGTAAGAAAGCTCCTACATTCTAAATGATTTACTTCATGTTGTTTAGGATTTTGTACACATCTTGCTATCTACAGGGAAAATAAAGCATTTTGATAGTTTGTATGAAGTGGTTTAATGAAAGAAAAGATAATGCACCCCATGGATACTACTGAGACATCTTATGATGGATAAAAGGGACATTCATATTGGGAAAAAAAAACAGAATTCACATAAAAGTGTTAAAATCTCTTGTGAGTAAGAGACTGACAGTATAAAGCTTACTAACCAGTGAACACATTCATGAAGCTGCGATTTAAAGGCTTTTCATGTGTTGTCCTCCTAATTTATTTTATGTAACATTATTTATCTTAAATGTAGCATATATACAGATGATAACCAATATCTGAATTTTAAGCTATCCATCACAGTCTTGTTCTATAAAGGAAGTGAACAAAAAGTGTAAAGGCAAACATGGCATTTGAGAAATATGTTTGTAACGGGTATTCCCCCACCCACTCGCAGATAATACTGTGGAGGTGCACTTAACCTATCACAACTCATTTCCCAACCCACACGGATAAACCTGAAATCGCATAACCATTCCTTGCTAGACTGGATTCTCTCCTCAAACCCCAGCAGAATCCAATCCTCTGGCATCCTTCCTGACATTTTCAGTGACCATGCAATAGTGTACTGTGTAAGGAAAATTAAACCGCCCCATTCAAGCCCTAAAGTTCTCCTCACTAGAACATTTAAAAACTTTAACCCGCAACAGTTTCTGGATGACCTTACCAACTGCCCATGGCACAGAATCGATTTAATTCCCGACCCCGATTCTGCGCTCGACTATTTCCAATCCGAGTTCTTAAAACTCTGCGATACCCATGCTACACTACGCAAAATAAGGGTACGGGGGGCCCACCTTCCATGGGTTACACCTGACCTTATAGCACTCTACCAGTTCAGGGATGCCTTGTGGAAAAGCTACAAAGTAACTGGCACTACCAAGGATCTCAATCACTACAGATGCATGCGGAACATGTGCACAAGGCAAACAAGGCATGCAAAAGCACAATATTACTCTGACAATCTCCACCAAAATACATCAAACCCAGCTAACTTCTGGAAGGTTATCAACAATATATTCCAGCCTCCTAACCATCAACAACCAAGTAATATCACTAAGGGGGATATTACTCTGACAAACCCCACTGACATTGCAAATGCATTCAATGATTACTTTGTGGGGTGTGCCACTAACTTATTAGCGAAACGCAGCACAAACCCCAAACATGAATCTCATCCTGGGAGTATCCCTACAGTCCAACCCCCTCCCAACACTGCCCACAATTTTCAATTTAGCCCAGTATCTGAAGAGGAGATTACACAAGCGCTCCTCAAACTAAAACTAAGCAGCCAATGTGGACCCGACTTACTACAATCTAGGTTCCTACAACTTGGTGCCCCAGCCATTGCCAAACCAATTGCGTCCATAGTCAACTCTATCCTGTCTGCAGGCCATATCCCTAAGACCTGGAAAACTGCCAGAGTTGTCCCAATCTTCAAAAGTGGGGACAAAAACACTGTCTCAAACTACAGGCCAATCTCACTTCTCCCAATTCTATCCAAAGTCATGGAAAAATGTGTCCACTCCCAATTAAGCGATTTCTACACCAAGACAAATTTCCCTAGCCAATTCCAGTCTGGGTTTCGTCCCAAACACTCCACCGTAACTACCCTGCTAAAAGTTTGCAATGAAATCCAGTGTGGAATGGAACGGGGACAACTCACTGGTGCAGTATTCCTAGATTTTGCAAAGGCTTTTGACACAGTTGATCATGTTATCCTGCTTAACAAACTCCAGAGCTCTGGAATAGGGAAATATGCTTTAAACTGGTTTCAGTCCTACCTATCAGGAAGATCCCAACATGTGTCCATCTCAGGCTCTAACTCCAACCCCCTGGATATCACCTGTGGTGTCCCGCAAGGCTCTGTTCTGGGGCCCCTACTCTTCTCAATGTTCATTAATGATCTTCCCACAGCTTGTAAGGAAGCCTCAATACACATGTATGCAGATGACACAATCCTGTATGCACACAGCCATAGCCTCTCTGACCTTCAACACATACTTCAGTCTGACTTTTTGAGACTCGAAAACTGGATTTCCCAAAACAAACTGTTTTTAAACACTGACAAGACTGTAACAATGGTATTTGGGACCAAGACTAAATTTGTAAAGCTTCCAGTGACTGAGCTCCTGATTAGAACCAACGCTAACACCACCCTAACACCTGTCACTAGTTTTAAATACCTGGGCTTATGGTTTGACTCCCACTTAACATTCGGGATGCACATTGATACCCTGACAACCAAGACCTATGCCAAACTAGGGGTACTTTACAGGAACAAGTCCTCCCTAAGTCTCCTGGTCAGAAAGCGTATTGCACAGCAGATGCTAATGCCAATTATTGACTATGGAGACATAGTATATGGCTCGGCTCCTCAAACCCACCTTAGCAAACTTGACACCCTCTACAATTCAATTTGTCGTTTTGTTCTCCAATGAAACTACAACACACATCACTGCGAAATGCTCAAAGAACTAGATTGGTCATCACTAGAGTCTAGGCGCAAAGTTCACCTTTCCTGTCTCACCCTCAAATACTTTCTGGGCAAGCTACCCAGCTACCTGAACAAGCTCCTCACCCCTACCACATGCAGCACCTATCACCTGAGATCAGACTCCAAAAGACTATTCATGGTCCCAAGGCTCAACAAAGTATCCGGACGTTCCTCCTTCCGTGCACCCCAAAACTGGAACAACCTACCAGAGACTCTCATATCCACCACCAGCTTAAGTTCTTTCAAATCTTAGGCTGTCTCACACTTTAATCTGGTCTGTAACTGTTTCATACGCTCATAATATATATTTTCTTTAACTGTGCACGCAATGTCTTGTATATAATGTATAACCTGCTCATTTATGTAACTGTATCTGTAACCATGTATTATTTGTTTTACTCTGTGCCCAGGACATACTTGAAAACGAGAGGTAACTCTCAATGTATTACTTCCTGGTAAAATATTTTATAAATAAATAATATACCAAGAAATGTACTACAGTATTTTACATAGGACATATACTACACCTACATTTAGATTTCAAGCACAATTAGCTTTTTGCATTGTTTGTGGAATTGTCCAGTTATCTAAAAATTCTGGTCACAGATTGGTAAATACTGCAAAGAATCACTAGACACAGACATACATATAGACTCAGAATATGCAATATTTAATTTTACAAACTCAGATACAGTAAGGGAAAGAGGAACCAAAACTGGGGAAAGTACATTCATACAAATTATAGCTATGGCAGCAAGGAAAACGATTCTACAACAATGGATTCACAATACCCCATCTCCATGCCCCCCACCCCCCTTCACTAAAGTTATGGAAATATTTTTTTTTCGTTTATTCACACTAGATTGGGTAAAAGCAACGACAGATAGAGAAAAGAAGGTGGAGACATTTTTTTTTCAAACTTGGGAGATCTTTCTTGCCACACAATCAGACGAAACAAAGCTAAAAATACAAGAACATTTTCAATACACAGTGTGGTTCGTGACACGCACGCTGGCCAGAAACCCCAAATTAGAATTTAAATATTATACAGTCAAGATGGGGATCTAAGAGAGGAAGAGAGACCAGACTTTTGACAGCAACCACAGCACAAGTTGATGGTGTTTGTGTGCAGACGATGTGTAAACTTGGGTGATTTACCAGGAGCTGAGTACTCAAGTTTGTGTTATAAACTGGTTGACGAGATATATTGTGACTGCAAAACAAAAGGGGGACTTACAAAATGTGAAAATGCCGATGCAAGATATAGTGTATTGTTAATAAGCAGGTTTCACCATGTGAAAATGGAAATGTGTAACATGTACAAAATTGTAAGTTTTCCAATAAAAAGATTTTATTTATTTATTTAAAGATGGAGTGTGGTTAGTTAAAGCATACATAATTGACAGAAACTTCTATACATATTTTTCAAACTGCTATCACTAAATAAAGGCCTATTTAGTCTACCTATTGGAGATTTAACATTTTACACGGGTAGTCTAATTCTCGGGAAGTCAATATGGCTTAAGGCCATTATCCACGGCTCTCATGTCCTGGAACCTACCTATGTCTTTCTTAATAAAAAAAAGTAATTGTATTTTATCCCTTAGGCTGAGTCCATGATATTGGAGATCGTGTGGAGGCGTCCACGCGGGGCGCGATCAGATTGCACGCCGGCAGGAGGGGGCGCGCGTTGCACAAGAAAACAGTTTCAAATAATTTCTTGGAGCGACACACAGGTCATGTGAGCGGTTCGCCCATTGAGGGCGAACCAGCTCAGTGACGCCCCTAGGCACGCTCCCCACAACACGTCTACCTTGGACAGGAAAAGCACCCGTGACGTCACAGCCTCCACACAGAGGAAGGCACCATGGCCAGGGCCTTAGTGAAAACATGTTAAAGCACTTGCCACACAACACATTGAAGTCGATTTTAAACATTGCTACCTCAAAATGCATTCATTTGTTACTCTTCTGGCATCACTTTTAACACAAAATTAGTTTAAACATAGGCCCCAAAATGTGTAGCTAAAACCAAATGAGAAATAAACCATTCTGGAAAATTATATTTTAAAAAAGTCACGCAGATTAATTTCGTTGTAAATTAGAAGAATAAAGTATCCCTCCTAGTGCGGAAGCGGCAGCTCACAATAAATCATTTCTCTACTGTAGAAGTCGAATATATTCTAAAATATCTTTGCATTTTTAAAGTTTAATGTTAAATGTTATACTATGACTCATTCCACAACATTAAAGCTCTTTTTGGCTGGCATAACCTAACTTTTGAAGACATGGGGAAAAGGGTGGGATTTCTGCAATAACGTAGCTATTGCAGTACATGCAAAGGCTAATAAGATGTTATCTTGCATTAAACAGGGGGGTTTACCTTCCCCGGAAAGGCCCTTCTTCTGCAGCTTTGAGTCGTCATGGTAACTCGATGTCACATGACGCTGCGATGTCACCTGATGTCGCGGCGTCATGGAAATGCAGCATCACGAGTCTGTAATGTCATTTTTTTTTTGCTGCAGGAGGAGGGCCACACTTCATAGAAACACCCAAGCCGGTGGGGTAAATACCCTAACCTATTACTACAGGGGGTGCCCAACTGCCAGCGTACCGTCTTCGGTCCCGCAAAAGCGAAGGCCGGCCCTGCAACATATCCTATAATGTTCTGTAAATAAAGCCTCAGCTGAGATTAGTTATTCCCACCATTCTGAAAGAAAAATTACCATGTTACCACCTGGTCGGGATAGTTGTTCTTCATTTGTTTGAAGTTAGGCTTTCAGACCTACATTTGAAAGTTATTACAATAGATACATCCTAAGTAATTTGTAAACAAGAAAGATAGGGACACTTCATTGATGATTGGGCGGCAGTGGCTGGTAGCTGCCTACCGTCCTTTTTTCCTTCAGTTAATACGGTTATAGAGATTCAATAGAGATGGCTTCACTTTCGTGTCTCCAGTCTAAAAAACTCATTTCAAATTCTCCAAAGCCTAGTTGTCTTCCAATTCCATGTCCGACAAGACTTGCTCATTCTTTCATTCTTTTCTTAGACCCAGGATCTCTTGCAGGCACGTCTCCAGGAATAACGTCTATGCTACTTGCATCACTTCATCACACAAGTAGGAAATGATGGAAACGTTGCAACAAATCTGCACTTTATTACCACATCCCCAAAATTCATGAAGACAATAATGTACAGTACCTTGACGACCAATAACTTCTAGCGCTGCATTTTTAGGTGAAAATATATTACTATACAGATGTAGGACTTACTGCCTTCGTGGGAGCGCGAAGTTGCGGTGCCAGAGTACAGAAGGGTCTGGGTCGATCACAGCCAAGAAAGCAGTAAGCTGCCGATGATGATTAACTCAGCGGGGTCCCTGCTTCTGAATGGGACCACCGCAGCGTTAATCCTACCAGGCCAGCCACGCATGCGGTAGTCACTCTGGCTTGGGTTTAAAGCTCTTATGCCATACCACCTGGCCCAGCCGGTGTGGCTAACGGCACTCCCTATGGAGGTCTGTATCTCCGGAAACAGGGGGTCCACCGAAGCTAAAATGAATGGGGATGACCTCCGGAGACCCCCTGCTGCAGCATAGTATATAAAAATAATAAAACACAGTAAAACATTAAACTGTAATATTCATGCTCTTCACAAACCAGGACCGGACCACGGGGCTGAGGTGGAGATAGTGAATCACAACCTTAGCCCACGAAGCCGGGTCCAGATTGCATAGTCCGTAATCGTGTGTAGCCGGATCGGGGTTGGAGAAGGCAGAGTAAACGTATTCCATGCTGGGGTCAGGGCAGGTGGCACAGGAGCGATGGTCGTGGTCACAAGCTTGGGTCGACATTAGGAAACTTCAGTGAAGGCACTTCAGCGTAGGCGCTACAGTGCGATGAAGGCCTCTGGAAGGGGAACAGGACGTAGAGAAGGCCACTGGGAACAGGGGATGCAGACAGCCACGGGAACACTGAGGACTTCAGTGTAGCCACTTCAGAGAAGTGCTTCAGCGTGATGAAGGCGTAGTCTGCCAGGGACAGGAAGCTTTAGCACAGGGGCTACAGCACAGGAACGGCCTTTGGATGCAGGTAGTTTCAGGATAAGAAAAGCTTGAAGACAGCACGAGAAGGCCAAGTAAGGCCAAGCAGACGTGCTTGTGGCAAGCACAGTTAAATGCAAGAAGATCTATGCTCAGCACCTCCTTGGGGGAAGGGCTGACCCTAAATAGCATGGGAAGCCAATAGGGACAGAGCTGCATAGTAGGCAGCATGAAGCAGACTGCAGTGTGAGTCCAGAATCAGGTGATTCCAATTGCCAAGTACAGGGAGGGCTTTGCCTGGAAGCTCTATAGCATTATAAGGTTGAGTTCCAGCCAAAGCCAGGACCGGAACACTTACATAAACATACATTACCTCCCTTCATTACCTTAGTGGCTAACCGCTAAGGTAATCAATGGGTTAACACTTCTAGTACCTTCCTCCCCCCCATAACTCCTGGAGACGCTTAACCACCCATCCCGGGGCAACTACCCCCCTCACACATCCCAAAACCACCCACCACTACAACACACACAGTAATGGGCCTTATTAACTCTATCAAGTTCATGGTTGTTCGTTTTCAAACCAGAGACAGAACATGAAACACAGACAGAGCTCAGTGCACATCCAGTGAAACTTATACACGGTACAGTGCCGAAATATATATGTATAGATAACTATTAAATAAAATGGTCTTTTAGTTTAACATTTTGGCCAAAGTGTTGTAAGCCCTTGAGCCACTACACAGCAGACCACATCTCAAGGGTACCTAACACTAATATAAATTCTTAATAACCTGTGCATTACCAGGAAGAATAATTTATAATAAATCTGTCAAAATTAGTTGCATAGTTCTAAGTCTGATTGAAGCTTTTATTAACCTGTACATTACCAGGAAAAGCACTCTGTATTAGATTTGTCACAATCATACTGCAAGCAAGCAAGACATTACCATTAATAAGAACTTCAATCAAACCAAATTGGCCAAAATGTTAAACTAACAGACCATTTTATTTAATAGTTATCTATACATATATATTTAGGCACTGTACCATGTATAAGTTTCACTGGATGTGCACTGAGCTCTGTCTGTGTTTCATGTTCTGTCTCTGGTTTTAAATATATATTGCCATGCTCAGTAGCACTCCTGTGTGACACTTATATGCTTATATATATGTTGTGGTTATTTTGGAGGTTCAATATGAGCTTGTAGGTGTCCTGTATGTTTTACAATTCTTGTTCAGCTGGTCTTAGCTGATTGGAGGGTGATCCTCCTACCTAGTTGAAGCTCACCCCCTCCCACATTCAATGCTTAAAAGCTCACTCCATTGCATCTCCCACTCTCAGGGGAACTTGCTTGCTTGCAGTTTGATTGTGACAAATCTAATACAGAGTGCTTTTCCTGGTAATCTACAGGTTAAGAGCTTCAATCAGACTTAGAACTATGCAACTAATTTTGACAGATTTATTATAAATCATTCTTCCTGGTAATGCACAGGTTATTAAGAATTTATATTAGTGTTAGGTACCCTTGAGATGTGGTCTGCCGTGTAGTGGCTCAAGGGCTTACAACACTTTGACCAAAATGTTAAACTAAAAGACCATTTTATTTAATAGTTATCTATACATTGTGGTGCCATCGCTGTCCTCTAGGGGCTGAATGGGGAAGCTATTGGACTTTTTCACCACAAAGAGTTGATGTAATCCTCCTTGGAAAGGCTATTCAGGTGATAACTAATGAAGCTAATCAACCTGTTCTGAATAGTCAGGAAGTGCTTTAAAAGGCTGGAAGCTGCAAGGCACAGAGAGACAGTTTATCCCAGAGAAGGGATGAGACAGAGGAGCTCCCCAGCTAATGGAGGCTGGTAAAAGAAGTCTGAGAGACACTGCTGAGAGAGCTGTGCTGAAGCAGTGACGTCTGGTTGCAGAGTGTAAGGAAGCAGGAGTTACGCCGTGCACGGCGTGCTCCTTACTCACCCGCGGCTCTGTCGGGGTCTCCCGCGACTCACAGGGACTCCTTCTCCATGGCGCCGAGCTCCGGTCCTTCTATGCGCGCGCGCGCACATCCAGTCTCTTCTTCTGCCCTCGGTTCAGGGCGTGGGGCCGCGCACGCAGCTACAGACGCTGCCACCGGGAGGCGCGGTCACACAGGGGCGCACCAACCCTTTAAAGAGACAGTACCCTTTTGCAATGCCACAATACAATGCACCAATACTTCTAGGATTTATAGCTCCTCCTCCAGGAACTCATCTAGACCTATCCCTGTCTCAGCCTGGCCCATTCACACACCCCCGCCTTGCTTCTCGGCTATTGGTTCCTCATACCTACATATACCCTCCAGATTCATTGACTCGTCGGCTGAGCATAGAACCAGTTGTTCTCATCACTCTCTGCCTCCCTAGTTCTGTTCCACAGATTTCCTCGTGTACCGGACCGGCTTCTGCTAAGTTTTCCTGCACCTCTGGCATCCCGAACTCCGCATACGGCATCACGACTCTTCTCATCTCTGGCATTCGGATTCTGGCTTACGGTAAACGACAACGTCTCTCTCTCTAACCCTGGACTTGGCTACCGCACCCTCTACCATCCGTACCTCTCCTACCCCGATCCCGGAATCCCAGACCATTCTTCAATCAAGACGTGCCCTCGTGGCTGTGGGTGGCGTAATTACCTTTCCCACCTCAGCACCGCGGTCCCGTCTCGTTTGTGGTGAGCACATCCTGACACAGAGGACCTTAAAGGACTAAAGATAAGGCAAGCGCTTTGTTATTATCTGCAGAGACTTTGTATGCAATGTACATGTTTTGGGGCTGACAACTGGCTTAGCTGGCAGCCGGGTTAGTAAGGGTTGCTACTGAAATGTGTAGTTAGCTTTCCTAAAGGAAATAGGATTTGATTTTATTATTTGGTTTTTCTCAAAGGGACGGTGGGCCTATTCATATTATTTATCCCTGTAAATAAACCCCAAGTATAGAGAAATACAGTGTTTCCTGCCTCATTTGGGACAAAAGAGACTGCAATGTGGTGTCGGCATCACAATATATATATTTAGGCACTGTATTGTGTATAAGTTTCACTGGATGTGCACTGAGCTCTGTCTGTGTTTCATGTTCTGTCTCTGGTTTTAAATATATATTGCCATGCTCAGTAGCACTCCTCTGTGACACTTATATGCTTATATATATGTTGTGGTTATTTTGGGGGTTCAATATGAGCTTGTAGGTGTCCTGTATGTTTTACAATTCTTGTTCGTTTTCACCAGGTTTATGGGTATAGCGTAAATATATATAGATTTGACATGTTATATGTGTCATTCATGTTGTGATCCTAGACTCATTTTCATTACACTTATTGTAAATATCCATGCAAGTTAAAAAAATGAACTCTGATTATGTCGATAAAAATGTAAATGCCCCCACGTTGTCTGAAGTTGATAAGCAGCCTTGGTGCCTACCCTACAGTATCTGTATACAGGCTGATCTGGGGCCAGTTGATATTGGGCAAGTATTGATGTCTGCTGGCTTCACCACCTGGCTGGATCATTGGTGTCCCAATGAGACTCCTGACTGATGTGCCCCGGTCACTGAATTGCCCAGTTCTTGGAGATGTCTTCTCCCCGATGAACAGAAGAGACTCAATGGTGATAGCATAGCCTCCCAGGACAGATTCAGCCTCGTAACAGTCAGTGTCCCTAATGCTTCTGTGTGTAATAAATGTTCTAGTTGTATACCGCTATGCTGCCTTTATTGCATGTCTGTCTCTATTCCTGTACTTGACCTGTATGACTAATGTATGAGTGTACTTATTGGGTTGGCAGTTCCTTAACAGCCCTCTAACAGTCTCTTCTCTCTGTGTCGTCCCCCCACCACCCCTCTCTCCATACAATACATAACCATACAATAACTGTTTGAAAACATTTATCTCTACATATTACTACTGTGAAGCGCTATGTACACTAATGGCGCTATATAAATAAAGACATACAATACAATACAATCTCAGTCTACCTATAAATACATATAACTATCTGTCTATATTCGGACCTCTATCTGTAGCCCACACTGTAATCATTTGTTCCATCTTGGAAGACAATCTGACACCTATATTTCCTATGGAGCCACATTTCTAGAATGAGAACTCGTACCTATACATATTAAGGGCTTATTTCTAGTTTGAAACCCAGTTTGCTTAATATAAATGTTTACCATTCCTATGCTGTATTTAGTTGTGTAGAGAGAGTGTCCATGACTACACAGAGACTGCATTCCCAATTCAGAGATAGCATTGCCCCAACGACTGCCGGTTCATGCCCCCAACACAACAGTACACTCTCTGTGGGCATTTCATTCCTTTAGTGTCATCTATATCTGACCTCACAAACAAAGGTCAAGCTCTCTCCATCTATCTAGGGGAAAGAGAGACTTCAATAGGAGGTTCTGTGCGACAGAGTCCTGATCAACACTATTGCAGTTGAATAAATAGTCCCTCACCTATATCAGGACAGAGTTACTGTAGCATCAAAGAGAACAAAAACACTTTTGACTCAAAGTGAATGCAAATGAGATTACTTTTGTAGCGGTATTTCTGCACATATAATCCTAACACACAGCGAGAGCCCCTGGTTTTTATTGCATCAAATTGCTTTTGCTAATTTAATAAACAGAGGTATTAGTGACTATTGTGATGAGGGAAAGGCTGCTTGCAAGCAGGAAACCCAATTAGTGGGATGTTTTGCTGCTTCTCCTAGCGCTATTTCTTCATGGTATCTTATTATTTTTTAAACAAACATAGTCACATGCACTGTGTGGCACAGGTTGTAATCTATGCAAATAAATCATTATTAGGGGATCCTTCACTTATGCAACTATTATAATGAAGCAAAACTTAAGCTTGCAAAAATAAAGGATGGCACAGGATTTTATCTACAAGTTAAAGAAACACATATGGAATTCTGAATACATTTTATAAACGATGATAAACGGCCCCAAAAATAATTTGTTGTGATTGGCTTTCCCCCCCCTATTTTTTATTAATCATAAAAGTTTTGGGGGAAAAGGTAGAGAAAACCGGAGTATTGGGGAAGCGGTGGTAAGAATTCAGGGGACAGTTACATCCATCTTAATTAATACAGTCATTTGTCACAGTTACCTCTTCTCGTGTATATATATATATATATATATAGTCATATTTTTATAACATCCATGGTCGCTTGTAGTTGTGGGTATAGGTTTCCCTATGGTTCCCAAGTTGCAGTAAATGTATCCATTGTTCCATGTAAAAATTCTGTAATTTTTCCCATTTGCATAATCTTCCACATTTTATTTAATATTGAGGGGAGTTCTTGGGCCGACTGTTTCCAGTCGTCTGCTATTCTACATCTTGTTGCCGAAAATAAGTGCGTGATGAGTTTAGTTTGGAATTTGCATATTCCTGGGATAGGTCTGTTACAGAATTCCGAACATGGATCTGGTGTGAGGTGCAAACGTAGCATTCTATTTATAAAATTGTATTTTTGAGCCCAAAGATCTATTATTTCGTTACGTTCCCACCAGGTATGTAGCATATGTCCTGTCTCTCTGCATCCTCTGCAGCACAGCGGGGAGGATGTTGGCTACATTTTATTTAGTCTTTCTGGTGTATAAGTTCAAGCGAAAGAGTAGCTTATACAGTGACGAGAAAAAGTTTGTGAACCTCAATGATAATTATGGAAATTCCATCGTTTTATCATGATGACCTTCTTGAATCAAAACACACACATTACATATATATGTGTGTTTGTGTTTCACTGGTTTTTTTGTTTGCCTTTCTCTGGATCAACATACTTATATCTACAGTATCTGTCTAGCATAGGTTGAACTTGGTGGACATATGATCATAAGGACTGGTGGTTGAGGGACCACCACATAGCCCCCAGGTTCAGGTAAAAAAACAATATGGACTGCTGCTCTTACCCCTATGCTGTCAGAGGCTCTGCTTATCCCCTGTGTTGCAGTCACCTCTGGCAGTGCAGAGGAGGAACTGCCATTCACTACATTTGGTTCTTCATAGGACTGCACCTTTAAAGAGTAATTTATCAACGTTTCCTGGCATCAGAACAGGAAAAATTGGTGCAATCATACTCCAACAGATTTATCAACGCATACATCTGGTGCAGTTTTTTTTGCCCTAGTTTTGCAGCTGGAAGACTTTGATGTATAATTTCCCTTAGTCACACTGACATCTACAACCAGAAGAAAAGAACACAGTCAATTTGACATTAATTGCCATGGAACATGGTACTGTAGTACTTTGGTTTGCAGGTATACCATCTTATCTAACTCACAGTGGAATGTCTTGTTATAATCTTGACATGTACAGTACACAGTTGTTGGGGGTGTAGAAGAATGTTTCTGTGAAAGACAAATATTTGAAGAAACTTAGCTCCAGAGAACTAACCAAGAGCAACTAAACAATCAGACAGGTCTTGTTAAAACACAAACTCATTGTACAAAGGCCTGTTTTATGGCTTCATGTGGAACATGTTGTAAGCAATATACTGTAAGCACACCCCAGTATTAATCAGAATTAACTCTATTACTTACAATTCAGTGCTGTGATCATGAGAAGAAGAAATGTAATTATTGGGATGTGCTGCTACATATCTAGGATATACTAAACACTTTTGTTCTCATTCGGGAAGAGGAGTGAGCATCGCTTAATAGGAGTGCTCAGAGTAGTAGCTCCGGAGCATAATCAGTTTGGCACCACCGGAAGGTCCTAAGAAAACTCTTGTACAATGGAGGTAGGCAGTACAGAGTGACAGGAAACTGAACCCAAAGGACAGAGTATATTCCCACCAAAGGCCCATTTGAGATGGGGCGCTATTGACACTATGCCGGAGATTGCCAATCTAACTATTACTAAGGGAAACAAGCAGAAGTACCACGCAACCTTAAGAGTAAGAGCTACCAGGGAAAGAAGCACAGAGTAGCCATGTTATTTGCCACCTGTTAATGTCTGAAGTGAGGTCTGTTTTTATATGCAAGCATTACCAACGGATATGAATAAAGCCCTTGTTTGTACTATAAATGTTCCTGTTATCATCAATCTATCAGCATAACCACGACCAGCCCAGCGCCCTGAAAAGGTAAGAGAGACTGAGCATTGCCATGTCTATATATTAGTGATGTACTGGGTACCTGGAAATTGCCCAGTACCCGGCACTATTTTAAGTACCCGGAAATTACCCAGCACTAGGCAGCTGGGACCCAGTACCCGGTAATTTCCACACTGCTCTGCTAACTCTATCGTCCTTTTGGAGAACGGCAGGAGCAGAGCATCAGCAGACTTACCTGTAGCCAGCGGCAGAGGGTGAGGAGGACCGCTACGAAGGGTGAGGAGTACAACAGCAACATCATAGGAGCAGTGGCAGACATCCTGGTGGTGGTGGTGGCAGCAGAGGACGTCATTGTTGAGCGGGTGGGAGAAGCGGAACACATCCTATCACAGCTGATGCCGGTGGGAGCCAGGGTAACATGTGACCGGAGCAGGAGGGTTACTATTGGACAGCCGGGGAGAATCGGTCGTCATCCAAAATCTCCCCAAGAACAAACTGGCAAATCACCCAGAAAGTCACAAAGAACCCCAGAGAAACATCCAAGGATCTGCAGGCCACTCTCGCCTTGGCTAATGTGAGTGTTCATGACTCAACTATCAGAAAAAGACCGAACAAGAACAGATTTCATAGAAAGATAGCCAGGAACAAACTACTGCTTAAAAGAACATTGCTGCCAGTCTGAAGCTCGCCAAAGAGCAAATAGACGATCCATAAGCTTCTGGAATAATGTTCTCTGGACAGACGAGTCAAAGGTAGAACTTTTTGTCCTCAATGAGAAACGTTATGTTTGGCAAAAATACAAAACACTGCGTTCGAACAGAAGAACCTCATTCTAACCGTCAAGCATGGTGGTCTGAGTGTGATGGTTTGGGGCTGCTTTGCTGCCTCAGGACTTGGACGGCTTGCCATCATTGACACAACAATGAACTCTGCATTGTATCAGAAGATTCTAGAGGAGACTGTCAGGCCATCCGTCCGTGAGCTGAAGCTGAAATGAAAGTGGGTCATGCAGCAAGACAATAATCCTAAACATACAAGCAGATCTACAAAAGAATGGCTGTAGAAGAAGACATTTCACATTTAGAATGGCATAGTCAAAGTCCGGACCTAAACACCATTGAAATGTTGTGACAGGACCTGAAGCGAGCTTTTCATGCAATGAAGCCTTAAATGTCACTGAGTTGAAGCAGTTCTGTAAGGTGGAATGGCCAAAATTCCTCAAAACCTAAGTGAGCGACTGACCAGCTCAAGGGGGCGCCACCAGGTACTGAATCTAAAAGTTCACATACTTTTTTCACACACAGATATTGAATGTTGAATCATGTCTGGGAGTAAATGTTGAAAAAGTATCATGTTTTTGTGTCATGTGTTTGATCAGGTTATCTTGAATGCTCCGGCAGCATCCCAAAGAGGCACAATTCTTTCCTTGTGAAAAGAAATAAAGGGTGCTAATGTGAAGAATCTACAATTGTGATATAAAAGGTGTATAAGTTCTTTTAACTTCAAAAGTGAATAAATGTTGGGTGATGTTCTGCAGCCGAGGTTAAGGGGGTCTCTAACTCCCTAGAAAGAGATATGTGAAAGGGAAAAAACCTTAGCGCATGAACTTAAAAACCAGCAGTGGTGATTATTTTAGCAAATTGGATGAACCGAGATTCCTAAGGACAAAACAGTGAAACTTATATATACATATAAATTGACATTTATTAAAATACATTAAAACAAATTAAAATATATTAAGTCAATAGTCACACATATATTTAAACTGAACATGAGCCTTGATTAAGCTAAATCAATACCTGATATGACTAGAATTTTGCAGTCATACCAAGAAAACTTGGCAAAAGTGAGATGATATCCTGTGGATAGCAATGTCCACAAAATTATTGTGTAGTAGCTTATCTGAAATAAATCCACAGATGGTAGTTCTTCACTTTATGTGAATTTCAAAATGTGGACAATAGTAGTAATAGTCACTGTCTGAATCTTACGTGACAGGGAAGGCAGAAAGATAGCTGGCCCAGCCATGGCTATATACATTTCACGGTTTTGTCCTTAGGAATCTCGGTTCATCCAATTTGCAAAAATAATTACCACTGCTGGTTTTTAAGTTCATGCGCTAAAGTTTTTACCTTTTCACAATTCTTTTCTTGGTTATCCGCATTGCAGGGAAAAACAACAACAGATGATGGTGGTTCCTCACCACTGAGATCCATGGGCAGGGTACCATCTCACCTAAGCATTCACCCTATCACTTGGAACAGAACTGGAGAGATGTTTTCCCCTGATGTAATCCCCTTGTGATACAACTAGGATTTTACTAGGACCCTAATGTGAAGTACCCGTATTCTCCTATTGTGGGTGGTATACACCTCAGGGCCATGTAGTGGGAGCCTATTTCTTTAGCGAGTACTTCCCTGTTCTGGGGAACACGGGCCTCCCAGCATGGAGCCTGTACTTCTATGACTCCTACATTTCTAAGGAGCCTATCAAAACAACGAAAGGGCTTCTACCCCAGTTACATCAATACTTAAGTATGTACAGGTGAGACCTCTCCTCTGGTTCATCCTGGGATCTGAACGTGGAGCTCTAGGTCCCTCTTATTTATAACACAACCCCAAAAGTGGCAGAATGTAGCCTATGCTGAGCCATTTTGAACCATGTGATCATTACTGCATGTTTTAGAATACAGGTTACTTTGCAACAGTATAACAAAATGGGGGAATTACTAGGAGTTAACTCCTTAAATCCCTTTTTACCCCTTAAACTACTGTAATTAGGAATCTCACACCGGTGCTACAGCTGCTATGGGATTCGCTAAGCTCACATGTGGGGTATCGCACCCTGCTCAGGCATTAACTGCCATTCAAGTCAGTAACAGTTAATGTCTTGTCATGGTGCAACACCCTAAATTGGTGCCTAGTAAATCCCAGTCTCAATGGGTTTGGGGGATAATTCTGTAACTCTTGTAAAAAATATTTTCCGATGATTATTCATTTAAATAGGCATCTAAATACTTTGATATGCTGTTGATAATCTTCTAACAATACGTCCTTAGTGTCCATCTTTTAATTGTTATTTTACAGCACTTTTTATTTTTATTTATTCATACACTTGTTACCTGAATGTGTTATCAAAGTTCTGAAGGTCCATTTTTTAAGCTTTCAGTACACTTATATAGCATTTTGTCAAATTAATAAAAAAATGTTTAACAATAATAAAACAAAGTCACATACTATGAAAGACACTTTAATAAGTGATACATCTGGTGACTAATACCAGAGGGCTTTCATTTTATCATGTATACAAAATACTGTATGTTGCTTAGCGGAACTGATGCCTTAAATATTCTTGTATAGTAAAAGAAGGAACTTGAGAACAATCAGTTGGTAACTCATGACTGACAATTATGCAATCCCTATAGTCCTTGTTAATAGCTTGTTTTTCTCAGTATCTGCAGCATGGACAGAAGCAGCAGAAAGATATGTCATACAACAGATCCCTCGGTGATTTGTTTAGGAAGAAAAACTCTGCAGCAATACATGATATATAAGGCTATTAGAAGGACAGTTGCTTGCTGACTGCTTTTTCTGTAAATATTTAAAGGAGTGTGCTTAATCATTACATGAATTCCTCCCCCCCCCCCCCAATATTTTAGTTATAGGATGTGCTCTATAGAATTTGTTAGTAGCATCCGTACAGTATATTACAGCTGTAACACTAGCAAATACGCATGGTGATGCTTTGAAAACAAAACAGGGACATTGTATGACGTTTCAAATCAATGCAGAGTTGGACTGGAGGAAGGAGTCATTGCATAATTGCCTGCACCAAGTAAATTCCAAATAAGTAGTGAAAAATAATTGAAGCGCCCTTACCTAGTACCTATCTACACATTAAACTTGAAATAAAATACTATTTTTGACCAAAAAGGGCTGGGTATTTATTACATGAAGGGGCGTGAAAAGATAAACAGTCTGCTGGAAGAAAAGCCCATACAAATGTAACGGGTATTCCCCCACCCACTCGCAGATAATACTGTGGAGGTGTAGAAACATGCAAGGTTACGCAGGTGTGGTGCATTACCTGTTGGCTCACAGGAGGGCTGAGCTTCCGCCACGGGGAACCTGGGGTACATACATCCTATACATCTCTAGGTGCAACGCCTCCACCTGGGAGGGATCCCAACGGAGTGGGAGGAGGCCCTCACAGGAAACAACCACACAAAGCGAACGAATGTAAAACAGGAGTGGCTTTACTGCATAACCAACTATATCTACATATATCATACAATAACATCATAACATTATCCTGCGCCACGGCGGGCGCTAACCACACTGGGTGTCACGGCGGACACTAACCACACTAGGCGTCACGGCGGACGCTACCACCTCTAGGCGTCACGGCGGACGCTACCACCTCTAGGCGTCACGGCGGACGCTACCACCTCTAGGCGTCACGGCGGACGCTACCACCCACAATGTGACCCCACCCTGTGTCCAGTAACCCCCACCCAAATGTCTCGTACTCCCAGAGTCAAATACCACTGTGCATATGTGTGTGTGACTGCGCTGCCACTATGTTTGGTGATAGGCCTGGTTGGTGCACGTGAGTTGCAGGTTACCTGCCCGGGCTCCAGCCACGGGTACCGCGATATCAATCCGCACGATCCGACGTTGTCCTCCACACCGCGTGGGTTGAAAGTCCAGCGCGAACAATGTCTCTCCTAGTCTTAGGGTCTTTGGTGGTGTTCTGAGCCCAGAACCCACCTCGCAGGGCCGTACGGCTTCAGCACTGTGTCCCTGACTACTTGACCAAATAATGGGGCAGTGTCCCTATCTAGGGCCTGTCCCTAAGCTCCACAAGCTATTAGGTGGCTCAGGACCTAACTGGGACCTTGGGGGCTGCTGGCCTATGCAGAGGGTCACTGACCCCTGCACCCACCTCTTACCCCTAACTGGTCCGGATCCTGAGTGCCTGTCTCACTGCAAAACCCCGCGAAAAGTATCTCTCTTTCCCGGGCAAATCCCTTAGCCCCATTGGCTCCCTGGCGTCAGGTGTCTCTGCCCCTATGCACCCTGGGGGCTGGCCGTCTATTCTCGCGCATGCGCGAGCTATCTGGGGCCTCCCGCGCTAGCTGGCCTCCTGCGCATGCGCGAACTAACTGTCATGGCGGCGCCCTGCTCCGCTAGCCGCCGGGACCCTAACGACGCGATCGCGGCCTCGGCAACCGGCCCGATCGCGTCCCCGGCAACCGCCCGATCCCACCATGGCAACCGGCCGCACAGCAACACCGCGCGCTCGCAACGGGGAAGGAGGGGGCGAGTGCGCGAGGGGGACCTGGCTACACAAAGTTTATAGTTGCAGATTGCACCAGCTGCATTCACTGCAACTGAACTGACACAGAAAGTGCATGAAACAGTATTTTGAGAAGGTCACTAACGGCATTACTCAGCAGCAGACGCACAGTAGGCAGCAATTCTGTTTAAACATCTTCATGTAAAAAAAAAAAGGAATAACAGCTTCACGGAAGAAATAACTCCCACAATCTCCTGAGAGGACAGGCTCAGGAACGTATTTATACTGCCGAGTGCCCAGCGTGCCCATACCTGCCATCTTCTCCTACTCTTCCCAATGATGGAGCCTCTTCTTTGTGCTGGAGATTAATTTAATCTCCTTTATTTGACTGGAGCTGGGAAGTGGCTGCACAGAATAAGGGCCATTCACCCCCAACATCCCTATGTAGTCTCCCAGCTACAATGTGTTTCACATTTCATCTGCTCAGATAGTAACACTGCCCTCCCACTGTACAACAGGTGTTAATAAATGGTGATACTTTTCATGTGTATTATATACCAGGCCGTATTAGTAATTACATACTGCCTACATAGCAGTTGCTAAATAATTAGTGCAATTCCAACTGATATTATTGTTAAGAAAAATATATATATATATTCCTGTTCATTTTGTAGTAAACACAGTGGGATATGTATTTATTGCATGGATTTAATACAAACTGAAGTGTAGTAGTGGCGGTTGTCACACAACAAGGTCTGTCACATATACAAAGGCTTAGAGTTAGTGCATTAACAGCATATGTTTCAGCTGTGGTTACAGAATCTGTCACACAGGGACCCAGTACTGTATATCAACAGGTGCGTGTAAATCCCCAGCAATGCTGAACTCTCTACTAACATGTCATTTTGTTCATTATGTCTATTGTACTTGTAACACATGTATCCACCCCCCACCCCCCTGATCTCATCTAGGGACCTTTGTGGGAGAACTACACATATTACCAGGTGTGGTGCGTTACCTGTCAGGTTCACAGGAGGCCTGAGCCTCCGCTGATGGGAACCTGGGGTGTATCCTGGAACGATTTTCACAATAACAGCGCCTCCACCTGTGCAGGATTCTAGTGTGTAGAATAACTCCTGACACAGGACCCACATACAGTAACCACATACACAGTGTATAGGTAAAACAGTTTACTGTATGCAGATAAAGAACATAACAAGAATAACATCAACAGCTTGAGTGTCACCCCTGTAACACTATTAGTACAACTGCCCGGTCGCCTCGCAAGGCCTTTACCCCATACCTTATTCTCCCCCAACACCTTGTACCCAGAGTCACACAACCCCACCCAAGTGTGGAGCAGCTCTGCCCACTAAGATGAGGTATATAGTTGGTGCACGTGTAGGGATGATGGTACCTGCCGGGTGTGTCCACACCCGGGCGCGCAGATGCTTGGCTTGGAAATTATCCCTTGATCCAGGAGATGATCTAAGACGCCTCCGCTTCAACGATGGGTAGCTCCCGTCTGGAGTGGTCCACCGTTAGAATGTCTCTGCCTCTGATACTACAGAGGCTAATTCACCAACATAGCAGTGGCCAGGAATTCCATGCTTCCTGGCTGTGACCCTCACTAAAGCTGGCTCTACAGGACCCTGTCCCTGTCCCTATCCTAAGGACGTCCCTGTAGCAGCCACAAGCTGAAGGTGAGTGGGGCCTAGCTGGGGCCCAAGGGGAGGCTTCTGGCCTAGTGCAGAGGCTACTTGCCTCCCTGCACATATACACCCTCCCCTCTCTGTGTCCCAGCTCCTACTGACTCAATGACTCCAGCGCACAACAATGTATCCCCTTTGCAGCAGGAGAATCTGTAAGCCCTATTGGCTGCAATGCAGCAGGTGATATGGGTGAAAGGGCAATCCCAAGAGGCTTCTGGGGAATGTAGTTCCTTTAGAGCCTCTTTCCTATCTCTGCTGCGCATGCGCGACATTGTTATTGCCGCCGCGGGCTCTGTCTGTGCATGCGCAACCTTATGGAGTCCCTGCACTAAGTGTAATGGCCGCCGCGACTCCAAACACTTACTGCGCATGTGCGAACCTCCGCGCATGCGGGGACACTTCCAAGATGGCGGCGCCCTGTCCTTGATGCCGCCGGGAGCCCCCGGCAACACGATCGCACCCGCAGCAGCCCCCATGGTAAGAGAGAGAGAAAGGGTAAACTGGGGAGCCAGAAGGGACCTGGCTACATACTGTTTCTCTTTTTTTTTATCCAGGGCTTAGCTTAATGCACCTTTTATTATGAAATATTTAAAGAATAAATAAATAAGACTTGCACGGTTGCTAATCACCATCGTCAGTGGTGTATCACTGAATTCTGGGTTAGTGCTTGCAGCTGACATTTTTCAGTTAATGATTTTATTGTGTAAATAGATAATAATGTGTACTATTGTATTCCTTTGCTAATGACAAATTACAATAGAGCCACTTGGTGACAAAATGACACCATATGCAGCACTGTCAGACAGTAGCAGATAAATAGCCATCTGTCCTAATACCGATAAACTGGGAATATATTTTTTCCGGCGTTTGTACGTTTCCCTTTCCATATGTAGAGTTGCACATAACCGCTTGGCGTACTGCAGTGCACAGATTATGATGTTGACAGTGTCTGTAAGATTTCTGGTGACTTTCCAAGGACTGCAAGTAATAAAACAATATTACCCATATACTCCACCAGGGCCGCCAACAGATGGGGAGAGCCAGGACAAGTGTCTCAGGTCCAGTAGCTGCGGGGGGCCCGGTCAGCCAGTGCTCGTAGTTGGGCCTGGCCAGAGTTTGGGCTCTTCTTTCCCCGGCTGCCGGTCCTCTCGTTGCCACCGGCCAGTCTCTCCTGAGCTGTGGGCCTGCCCCATTGTCTCACGCTGAGCCTCTGACGCCGGGCCTCTTTCTGACGTCAGCGCACACCAATAGCTGGGCCCAGCTTCCAGGGCGCACCAGAATGAGAGAGGTTCGACACAGGACAGTGAGGGAGGCTTGCAGCTGGGGAGATCCAGGGCCCGGCTGCAACGAGAGGACCGGAAGCCAGACAAAGAAGTTGGGCCAGTGGTCGGGCCCAGTTGCCCCGGCTATCCGCAGTTGCAGGCTTCCCTCGATGTCCCATGTAGGGCCTCTCTCTGACGTCGGCGCGCACACCGGCTTGAGAGAGAGGCCGGGCGTGGGAGAGTGAGAGAGGCCCGCAGAGCTTGGAAGAGCCCGGGCCTGAGACCCTCCCCAAGGTGTGGTTTTTATATGTACCTGGGGAGTGGGTTCTATGTATTTGGGGGGTTGTATATATTTGGAGGGGGGGTTTGTATGTATTTGGGGGTTTGGGGTATGTATTTTGGGATGGGGGTTTTTTCTGTATGTATTTGGGAGTGAGTTTTTTGTATTTGGGGAGCAGGGTTTTTTGTATAATTTTTTTTGCGAGGGGGGGGGTAATTATTGTGGGGGGATTGTGTGTGTGACCAGGGGGAGGAAATGAATGTGAGGAAGGGGGATTAAAGGATTGGGATTAAGTGAGAGGGGGTAATTGATGGAGTGGGGGAGAGTGAAAGGGGGTGTAAGAGAGGGAGTGAGGAAGAGAGGAGTGAGGGAACAGAGACTGTTCAGAGACATTTCTCCCCTCAAGGGAGAAATGTCTCTGAACAGTCTCTGTTAGGCACAAAGCACGGGCTCTGTGGATCCAAAGGCTGGCCTGTTGGTGCCACCTTAGTAGGCATTGGCCTACGGGGCCCCTTACCCGTAGCTCCTTCGGGAGATGCCCCTCCTGCGGGATGGTCCCTTTGAGAGGGTCCTTCCATAGGGTCTTCCGGAGTTTCAGAATGGGTCTCGTTATTTACAGTCTCTTGACCCACCTCTGATAGATCGGATCTCGCCCTTGGTCAGAGTGGAGTCGGTTTGGAAGACCGTAATGAACGAAGAACTTTTCCCATAGCACTTTCGCGACCGTGATAGCCTTCTGGTCTTTGGTGGGGAAGGCCTGGGCATATCGGGTGTAATGGTCCGTGATGACCAGCACGTTACCGATACCTCGGCTATCAGGTTCGATACATAAAAAGTCCATACACACCAAGTCCATTGGACCAGAACTCTTCAGATGGGCCATGGGAGCTGCTCTGGTAGGCAACGTCTTGCGTTGAACACACCGGACACAACGGTGTTGTTCCACCGCTTCCCGCATCTTGGGCCAGAAGAACCGGTCTCAGACCAGCCCAAAAGTCTTCTCTACACCGAGATGCCCATGTTCATCGTGCAAGGACTTCAACACCAGATATTGTAAGTTCTTAGGTAGAACTAGTTGTCTCCTATCCGGGTGATTGTGGTATTGCACCACCCGATAGAGCAAGCCATTGTCTATTTCAAATTTGTCCCATTCTCGCATGAGCAATGCCACCAAGTCATTGGGCGCACGTTTCAGAAGGGCTGGGTTCCTCTTTTCAACGGCGTGCCTGATGATACTAGCGACCGGATCTCGAATTTGGTAGTCTACCAGATCTTTCCACCGGAACACCTTGTCATGCGTGAGGTGCATCCCTTTTGGGTCGCAGTAGGCGGCAGGGACAGCCTGCGACTGGCATCCCAAGGAGTCAGCCACTCGTAACTCGGAGAAGGCCACTTGGTCATTAACTATGGCTGCAGTTTTACACATAGCCCGCACTCCGGGGCCGGGAAGTTCTTCCCATTCCTCGTCATCGGGGGTAGCGAGTAGTCCTGGCCTTCGGTAGAGGGCGTCCGCCCCAATATTCAATGGCCCCGGCTTATACTTCAGGGAGAAGCGGTAGTTACTGAGGGCAGCCTGCCATCTGTGGCCGGCTGCATCTAATTTGGCCGACGTATTGATGTACGTGAGGGGATTGTTATCCGTCCTTACTTCGAAGGTGACACCGTACAAGTAATCGTGAAGCTTCTCGGTGATCGCCCACTTGAGAGCCAGAAACTCCAACTTGTGGACGGGGTATCTCTGCTCAGTGGGTGTCAGACTGCGGCTGACGTAGGCTACAGGCCGAAGACCTTCGGGGTGCTTCTGATGCAGGACAGCACCCAGCCCATTGAGGCTGGCATCCACATGCAGGACATACGGTTGTTCTGGATCAACATAGGCCAGCACTGGTGCTTCAGTCAGACTTTTCTTCAAGTTCAGGAAGGCCCGTTCACACTCAGGCGTCCACTTATCGCCAAACGGTTGACGGGCCGACGTGGCCTTTCTCCCAGTATCTTCAGGGTATATCTTCAGCAAATTGTTCAGGGGTTTAGCTCGACTAGAGTACCCTTCCACAAACCGACGGTAATACCCACAGAAACCGAGGAAGGACCGCAGTTCCGTGACATTATCGGGACGTGGCCAGTTCACCACAGCTTCTACCTTGGCTGGATCAGTAGCAATCCCCTGGGCAGACACGATGTGTCCCACGTAGGTCACCGAGGTGTGACAAAACCTACACTTGTCGAGAGATAGCTTCAACCCTTCTTGACCAAGACAATCTATCACCTTCAGCAGCCTCTCCTCGTGTTCTTCTAAGGTTTTCCCGAAGACAATAATGTCGTCCAGGTAAACCAGACACTCCCGGGGAATCATGTCTCCGATAGTCTTTTCCATCAGCCTTTGGAACGTAGCAGGCGCCCCACATATACCTTGGGGCATACGGGTGAATTGATAGAATCCCAGGGGGCAGACGAAAGCTGTTTTTTCCTGGTCTTCCGGCGTCATGGGCACCTGATAGTATCCTGATCGGAGATCAAGCACGCTAAACCAGTGACTCCCATTCAGCGCATTCAGGATCTCTTCAATGCGCGGAAGGTTGTATTGATCCGGGATCGTGCGATTGTTCAGTGTTCGGTAGTCGATACACAGTCGTACGGACCCGTTCTTTTTCCGCACCACCACTATGGGCGACGCGTAGGGTCCTCGCGATTCCGTCACAATCCCAGCGGTTTCCATGTCTTGTATGGCGTTCCTCACATCGTCCACATCCCGAGGGGCAAGGCGACGAGAACGTTCCCGGAATGGAATGGCATCACTCATCCGAATGGTATGCTGGGCACTGCGGCTGCACCCCACATCCA
>WSYH01009186.1:0-26713 GCA_036426205.1 Ascaphus truei | reverse complement strand
CGGTTCAATTCCTGTATGAAAATGGTTAATTACTTTTTTTAATAAATATTATTTTAATTTGTTAGTATTTATAAACTTATATAATCTTTATGTATTCTTTACTTAAATAATAATTCATTACATCATAATGACTGTATTAATAAAATTCATATTAATACATTCTTAAGCCGATACTTATGGCACTATTCATTAATAGTTAGATGATTATTATTATTAGCCTTCATTAACTCATTAAATAATTTAATAATTATGTATTCGGATTATTATAATTATGTTTTAATAATTATACTAATATATTATTATTAATTAAGAATAATCTATTATTAGCATTAAAAGTATACTAATGCCCTATAGCACTTTAAGGTACAGATGGTAATTGATTATATGATACCTGTAATAATTGTTGGACCGGGGTAAGAAGATCATATTTCTGAGTAGGAGTGGGCATAGAGTGAGGGGTTGACTAATACCCGTAATAATTGATAATACCCAAGTGGGAATAAGTAGAGTAGTAGTTAATACTAGTGAATATTAATTAAAAGCAGTCTACTGAGTACGTAAGTGAGAATAACTATTGAATAATTAGGAGAGGAGAGTATTAAGTAATTTTGGTTGAGAAATTACAGGATTAATTAGAGTTACTGGATTACGTAAGATGAACCCAGGACCCTTGCATATGTTGGTAAGAGTTCTTCCACTACACCACAGAACTGTGTGATGTCATAGACAGCTAGAAATAGCCTTAAGATTTCACAGTGACATGTCCCTTGTGTTGTAGAGGATAAATATATTTATAGGTTCTGTCTTGTCACACCAAGCCTATGGTGTAGAGGTAAGAAGCAAGGCATTGGTATCAGAAGGTCCCGAGTTCAATCCCTGCATGTGTTTTGTACAAAATGTATTAATGTTTAATTGTGTTTGTGTCTGTGTCTGGTAGTCAATAAAGCATTGAATTGAATGTTTGAAAAAAACGATGGCAAGAGAGCAGAGAGATGAGCAGAGCAGAGAGATATGAGCACGTGGACAGTAGGAAGAGGAGAGCACTGGTAAGGCGGAAAAATGGAGGAGATTTAAATCTGTAATGAGGAAGCTCCAGAGCTGATGTCGGTGAAATTTTAACACGACCCCGGTTGTAACGCGGTCTTTGGGTTGTGGACCCCAAGGACCGCGTTATAACGGGGTTTAGCTGTATATATATATAGTAAATAAAGTCAGTCAGCACTCCAGAAGCAATAGATATTGGTAGGTGCAAGTTCCATACAGAAAGATAAGGTAACGATACCGTGTTTGGATCCACGAAATCAGGAGACAGCGCACAATGGTTTGAGAAGAAAAGTTAATTTTTCAAAAACAGGCACAGTACATCCAACGTTTTGGTCCCTGGAATGGGACCTTCCTCACTGCACCACTCTGAGGAAGGTTCCGTTCCAGGGACCGAAACGTTGGATGTACTGTGCCTGTTTATGAAAATACATTTTTTCTTCTCAAACCATTGTGTGCTGATTTCGTGGATCCAAACACGGTATCGTTACCATGTATATGTATATGTATGTTATGGTGAGTGAAAAGGTGACTAAAAACCCTCCACCGTATAGCATATAAAAATATTACTTGTGAGCACATTCACATGTCTTAGACAGGTCTGCAACCCTGCCCTTCACCATTATCACCTAGCATACAGTGCTTCCACTGTAGCAAGAGATTCTGGGAAATGACATGCAAATGAGCACACAGTGCCTAAGGGTTTAACCATGTAATGTGGTCTTGAGACAAAAGGTGGCACTCTGTGCTCATTTGCATGTCATTGCATGTCATACACACACACACATATATATGATGGTGAAAGGCGGGGTTGCAGACCTGCCTAAGACATGCGGATGAGCATACAGTTGTATTTACATTTGCATATTTGCTTTGCTGTGGAGGGTTTTTGTCACTTTTTTCACTCACCATAACTTAACTCAGTATAGTAAACCCCATCCTTTAGCTTCTCTGCATACCCAGTTATCCAACCCCACACTGATGAGACCCATTAAGGTCGAAACTCTCAGCCTTTTGGCTAAGATCAAGTGTAGGGTCTGTTCTGTGAAGGACAGACCTAAAAGGGTGCACTTGGTCCTCTGGTCATGGCCGGGAAGGGCAGATATGTAGCCCGGGCTATTTTATCACGGCACCTCAGGAGTGGTTAACCTGGTGGAGCCATGTGTTGCCACACACACTTGACTTTTGCACGGATAATTTGCACACCCCTACATTTTTCTGCACTGGCACCCCTTATTGCCTTCCGCTGAGGGGTAGCTATTATTTTTTTACCCGCCGGGCTTCCGGGTCTGGCGTGCACTTGTGCACATTTTTTGTTGTTTCGTCTGAGCACTTCCTGCACTGCATTGCACAGCGCACTGGAGCACTCGCACCATGGATTGTGTTTTGTTATTTTTGGGTTATCAGTCACCTAATTTTCTTCGGAGAATGCAAGACTGTGTGCTGGTCGGTGGTCGCCATTCCCTCGGGAGAAGACTGCGGTGGGCGAGTAGGCGTAAGCTAAAAGCCCTAAAGACTTGGACCCTCCTGCGGCGTCTGCTGCACTAGGAGGGAACAGGATGGACGTCGGATTCTTCGGATGACGACGTCGGTGTAACATCAGGACTTTTCCTGGCCCTCGTGGCTGAAGAGAACTGACTATGTCATGGACTTGCAGCTCTCCGGAGCCTATAGTCACAAGTTTTGCGCACCTGGTCTCACTTGACCATGAGCATGGTTTTTAGAGATGAAATCACTTTTTCCCCACCCGGGCAAAAAAAAAAGCTGTCTGTGGGTGGGTTTTCTGGGTATGCATCTTAACCCTGGCTGTGCTCAAAGCTGTGACCATGCAGCAAGCTTAAGCCTATAGGAAACCATGTTAAAAATGGTTTTTGAAGCAAAAAGTGGCATTGTGTGCTCATTTGCATGTCATTCCCCAGAATCCATTGCTGCAGTGTAAGTGCTGTGTGCTGGGTGATAATGGTGAAAGACGGGGTTGCAGGCCTGCCTAAGACATGCAGATGAGCATTTTACAGTGTATTTATATATATAATATATTATATATAGTAATAGTATATTATATATATATATATAGATATATATATATATTAATAATATATTATATGTATATATTAGTGCAAGAGAACAGAGGCACATTAATACAGATGTAAATAGGTGCTTGTCCCATACGTAAATGAGGTATAAAGCAAGGCTCCTACCAGGCAGACCAGAAGATCCAGGAGATCACCGGAACACAAAATAAGGACGAGACAGCATCAGGGTAATACACAAGTAGAGTTGTATTCAAAGCCAGCACAGTCACCGACTGTGACATCGGTCCTAGGAAGGTAAGGATAAAGGTCCTGTCCTAGGACCGAAACGTCGGTGACGGTCTGGCTTTTGAATACAACACTACTTGTGATATTACCCTGAGTGCTTGTCTCTCCTTAGTTTGTGTTCCGGTGATCTCCTGGATCTTCTGGTCTGCCTGGTAAGGAGCCTTGCTTTATATATATATATATATATATATATATATAATATATATATATAATATTATATATATATATATATATATATATATATATATATCGTAATTGACTACTGTATTTACTCATATTCGTTTCATTTTAGAAATGTTTTGCTTCATTATTATGCTTTACTAGCTTTACACCTCATGTCAATATAGTCTGTTTACTCAATGATACTTTATTTTATTGCAATGAGCTGAGACAGATTGGTTACACATAAGAGTGCTAGTTAAAGCTCAACTAGAGCTAAACTTGATTTGTTATAAAGAATCTCTGACTGATCTTATAGTCTGAAATCCATTGAACATACGTGGATGTTCTGAACTGACACAATAGTTACGCTGAATTAATTTGAGGCTTTCTTCTATTTATTTTTAAGGTGTCTCCGATCCTGGAGATAGTGACGGGATTTCCATGTGCCCTGACCAAGCGACGAAACCTCCAAAAAGCGTTCATGACATATATGGAAAAGTTTGACCCATGCATTTGCTCACCTTGCCCTAATAATGCCAGACCCGTGTTATCAGGCACAGAGTGTTTGTGTGTGTGTCAGCCTGGGACTTATGGAGAAAACTGCGAGCTGCGAGCCCCAGATTACAATTCAGGTATTTTAAAGAATGTTCGCTTGGAATAAATTATTATTTTACAAACATTAATGAATAATCATGATTCATTAATGATATACTTCTTAATACAGCATCTCAGTACCTTTAAATCTAGTCCATGCTATCATTCGTCTATAACTTAAAGGAGCAATCCATACAAAATCCTACATTTTTTTGTTTTTTTAATAAATCAGTTCTGTAGTATTAGATAATATTTACTACATTTTTTTTACATTTAGCTCTTAATGCCATTTTTAATGAAGTTGAATATTATGAGCATCCTTTAATTTCTAGAGTAGGTTTTTAGACACTTCCCCAGCAGTGCAAGATCTTTGTAACACTTTCCTAATTGGGGTAATTTGTTACCAATATTCCCAGCAGATTGACCTGCAAACTGTAACAATAGATAATGTTACCTTAGTGATATAAGGATACATTGTAAATGCTGAGTTACACTGACTGAAGGCTTGATTGAAACTGAAAGGCAGTCATTTAGTGAACCCTGGAAAGCAGGATCGTTACTGATCTATTACAGGAGAACTAATCAATCGGCAGCTTAGGTAATTCGTTTTCAATAAAAGGTAATCAAAGGCGGCATATATTAAAACAAAAAAAATATTTTTTTAAAGTGACGATTGAATTGCCTCGTCAATTGATACCTCTGGCCATAAAAATGCACATTGTGCTACTTGCAATACATACTGTATTTATTGCAATATGCATTTAGATGTTTTTCCATTGCGTCTTGTTTTGCATCATGTAAACATGAAACCTAACCCAATGTAGCATTAAAAGCCGAACACAGTAATATCGGTTGTATTTCACCAACATGGAATCATATTTGTAAATGTTTTAAGCATGATTGGCCAAGAATACTTTGCTAATTTGTGTAGTTGAAGTGAGTAAAGTCGTGTTATTTTTTTTATTACTGCATCCTAAAGTTGCAGTTGATGGTTACTGGGGTTGCTGGTCTTCGTGGAGTCCCTGTGATGCTGCTTCAAAAAGAAGGAGGGCACGGGAGTGTAATAACCCCCCACCCCTTAATGGGGGTAAACCTTGCGTGGGTCAGCAAAGAGAAGAGGAAGACTGCTATTTCTCATTATTCATGGACAAGTAAGTGGCAAATACAGTACGATTGTTATGCAATAATATAGGCGTGGCTAACTCTAGGGCCACCCCAGGTTTTAAGGCTTTCCCCGTGGCCCCCAGGTGGCCCAATCAGTGGCTCAGACAGCGACAGTTGGTCACTCCTGGAATAACGTGTTTGTCTCTCTTATTTGGCATCTGTTTTTCAGTACATCAAACTACTTGAAGAAAACGAGGGAAATGAGCTCTAAAGAGAAATTATTGTCCCCATTTTGCTGGTCCAAAAAGGGGTTTCTTTACAAATTATATTTGCTTTGACTTTTTTGGTATCCTGGTTACATAGTGTTTTGGAATTCTTCACTATCCTGGGGGCGTATTGATGTAAGATTGTTGTGGCTAGATAAATAAATTTATGCATACACACGGAAACAAAAGCCCATATTTACTGAGCAGTTACTATATCTTCAATAAGGCAGCCGAAGGCAAGGTGTGTTATAGCACTGGAAGGTGTTTCATGGCAGAGACGTGTGGATTAAAAATGGTAGATTATAAACAGCACTCAATACCATTAAAAGTTTAAAATACTTGCTGAAGTCTTTTAAATCAGACTCCTACATTTAATCTATTCATCGTAAGTTTCCCTGAGTTTCTTCCTCTAAAAAAAAATACATACACACATACACACACACACACACACACACACACACACACAATACAGTGGTTGACAAATCACCAAAAAATCTACTCGCCACACAAAAAAAATCTACTCGCCACCTAGTACCAAACGTGTGCTGCTTGGGCCAATATTTACTCGCCCGGGGGTTAAATCCACTCGCCCGGGGCGAGCAAATGTATAGGTTTGTCGAACACTGTATATATATATATATAGGAAAAAGAGAAGAGGGAGCGCACGCCCCATAGCGTAAAATTGTACATTTATTGGAAAGGAGAAAAGGGGGGGAGCAACCCTTTGAGAATGTCGCAGTTACGTGACGAAACGCGTCAGGGAGCGGTATTACGTCACCACGCATGCGCATGACGGGAACATTGCGGCAAGCTGCTATAGGAGACACTCTTTGAACTCCAAAAGACTGGATTTGTTTGCCGAAAGGAGCCTCTGAAGTCCTGCACCAGTTACCATCTTCCTGCAGCTTCAAGTGAGAGTTGGACTGCAGATCCTGGATGCTCACTGACCAGAGTGGCGGTGATATATATCACAAATTGCCTGTTTTATACTTACCTTTGTGAGTGAATTTTCACACACCCCCTCCCTCCCCCCCTTCCCTCCTTTCCAATAAATGTACAATTTTATGCTATGGGGCGTGCGCTCTCTCTTCTCTTTTTCCTATAGGTATCCCTTGGATGTGGTTCATCCTATTTGAGAGCTGCCGGAGATCCCCCCACACCAGTATTTATTGTTCTACTATTGAAGGACTTCCATTTAAAGGACTGGTTTAACACTTCTTTCCGCTTTTTCTGCATTTTAATTGATGTGTTGTATAGTCTAAATTGTTCACTTATTGAGCACATAATCACAGTATATTCATACAATAATTTTTATAAGAGTAATCTTATAATTTTCGTATTGTTACCCACAATTGTTTAACACATCATTTATTGGCGCTACTTTATACTTTATTTTTTGTTTATATATATATATATATAATTTTATTTTGTATATATCATTCCCCCATACATTGCAGAGATTTTCTTTCATAGTCCAGTGTTTTATATATAGGTATTACAGGGGATTTTGTGCTGCATGCACTTTAGAAATCTCAATATTTTGTTAGTAGGCATCAGATTATCTGACTTGTTTGGAGCTGCAACACATGTTTTTTTTTTTTTAAACTTTTTTTTATTATATTATGTATGTATTTGTTTAAGTTTTTTTTATATAGCGCCATTAATGTACATAGGGCTTCACAGCAGTAATGCACGTAATATAATAATATAAACAACAAATAATACAAATAACACATAGTGGGAATAAGCGCTTCAGACATAAAAGTAACATTAGGAAAAGGAGTCCCTGCCCCAAAGTGCTTACAATCTAATTGGTAAGTAGGAAGAACGCACAGAGACACTAGGAAGGTGTTCTGGTAAGTGCGTCTGCAAGGGGTCAAGGTCGATGTATGAAGTGTATAAAATCAGCCACGGAGCTACCCATATGCTTCGTTAAGGAGGTGGGTTTATCCAATCCAATTGTGTTGATTCTACACATTAATGCACTATTGTAGATTGTCACTGGGAGCGCTTCTTTGTCTGTATTTCTATATCAGATTATCTGAAACCACAAAATAATGTGAAATATTTTACAAATTGAAACATGCCACTTGTTTTTCATAATGTTCAGTGTGCAAACATAAATCCAAAATATAGTAAATCCCTGCATTTAATGAAAACAAATTCCAATAAAATATATCTTGCAAAGAAAAATAAAAGAGAGCAGGCGCTACGCAAATAAATATAAATAAACAATCTTATCATTGTTTAATTTACATTTAGAATACAGCAATGATAAAGAACACAAATAAGCACATTCACAGGTTTCAGGCAGTTTCAGTAAACCTATTTTACCACAGAATACCACATCATGCAGTGCTTCCACTGCAGCCAGGGATTCTGGGTAAAGACATGAAAATGAGCACTCACAGCGGGTCACTTTTTCCTTATAGACTATAAGCGATCCATGTTAAAGTGCATGACAAGCGTAAAAAGCGATCCGCTGTGAGTTCTCATCTTCCTGTCATTACCAATTATCATTGACTCCAGTGGAAGCACTGTATGCTGTGTGACTATGGATTAAGGCAGGTTTACAGGACTCAACACACTCTCTGGCTTTAAGGCACGCTAAGTTCTCCACTTGTAAATCCTTTCCCCTGCTCCTCTGTATCCTCCCGAGACCACCGGGGCAAACTTGAACAGAAAAAAAAAGAAAGGCACGCAATGGTGCGACGTATAATTAGAAAAGTAAAGCTTTACTAAAAAAAATAGTAATAAAAGACTCACATCTACAATTACATGTATGCTCATAGAGGGACACATCGGTAGGCACTCGCAGGCCAAGTTGATGGGTAATGGAATACGAGGGGAGCCTTCCACAGGTTCCCCACCATAAGAGCACACAACCTTGGATGCCCGCAGTGTAACGTTACGACGTACGTCAACGTCTTTCACGTAAAATACGTTTCATTAGAGGTGATGGCTAATATGCACACTAGAGGCCATATATACCCAAATAGGCCACAAATCTTTAAAAAGTTAACCCTATGTATGGGGACATCCCTTACAATTGTGCAAAATACACAGTATATCTTACAATAAACAACGGCAATAATGACACAAAATAAAAAATAATGCATGGAATAAACATAAAATTTTACTAAATAAAAATTGCGTTTTAGCGTCAGTTGTATTACTCTGCAGTAATGATAGGTGCATATAATGACATGAAGATGAATGAAATTATATATATATATATATAACAAATTAGAGTAGCGCCTTAGGAAGCTTGATAAGGATAAATCAGCTGTGTAAATCAGATAGAGATAACAAGGCTATTGACCAAAGAATCCCCAAAAGGGCGAATTTGTGATAAAAACAACTGAAATCTATAGCAAAAATAAAAAATATTAAACATAAAAAATAAAATATAAAATAAAAACCAGATGCCAGTTGAAATTCCAAAAAATGTACTTAGTCCATTGGAGTTTTGCTGCCCGTATATAAGGATCACCATATCCCAAGGATATCTGCAGAAAACAAGAAGAAAAAACAGGCGCACTCCTAGTGTGATAAAGTATAAAACAGTATTTATGGGATTGTAAAATATAAAAAGCACACTCACAAACAGATATAAAATAATATGCATTTATGAGATATACTCAACTCAACGCCTTGAAGCTGTGAAGGGATGTATCAGCCTGTCCCGTTGGTGCCACCTCTGTTTTATCCGTTGGTTCAGCAAGGTGCACTGGAGCAACCGCAGCCAGATGATGTAATAATCACAAGCCACGGTCAGAAACTCCTCCTGATACTCCCTCCAGATACACTGCTCCCAGCAGCAACTGCAAAACCGGAAGCGACAGCAGTCCCAACAAAATAGCACAAGCTCCAAGGTACTCTCCCGTTCGTGCAGTAATGTCAGCCACAAACTCCCTCTTTGGGAAACGCCCTCGCGTTTCGTCCCCTGACGAAGTCCTTAGTGACGAAACGCGTAGGGCGTTTCCCAAAGAGGCGAGTTTGTGGCTGACATTACTGCACGAACGGAGAGAGTACCTTGGAGCTGTTGCTATTTTGCTTGGGACTGCTGTCGCTTCCGGTTTTGCAGTTGCCTGCTGGTGGAGCAGTGAGAGCTGTGGGAGGTGTATCTGGAGGGAGTCTCTGACGGTGTTGCTGATTATTACATCATCTGGCTGCGGTGGCTCCAGTGCACCTTGCTGAACCAACGGATACATCAGAGGTGGCACCAACGGGACAGGCTGATACACTGGCGTCACATTTAATTCTTACCTTTCCCGCACGGCTGGACGCGTGCGGGCCGCGTGGTGACGGCGGCATGTCGGCGCGTCACTGTGATGTCACTGTCACGTGGCGCGCCCGGCTTCCCCGGCTTCCCCGACACCCCTGAAGTTGAAGTGAGGTAAGCGGGGGTGCGGGGAAGCAGAGGGGCAAAGGCAGGAGCAGCTAGGGGGTCGGGAAGGGGAACAAAAATGCGCGCGAAGTGGAGGGGGTGCACGGAGGGGATGCGGCTGGCGCGCTGTTTAGTCACGGCGCCAGCCGGAGTAAATCCCCGGCCAATTAGTGGCAAATGTAAGAATAAAGGATGCCGCAGCAGTACATTCCTTTCACAGCTTCAAGGCGATTGAGTATATCTCATAAATGCTATTATTTTTACTCTGTTTGTGAGTGCGCTTTTTATATTTTACAATCCCATAAATACTGTTTTATACTTTATCATGCATTTTCACTTTCTCAGTAAGGCCCCTCAGGTATTAAATGAGATGTGGAGATAAATCCGTTTTCTTAGATAGTACTGCCTCAGCACTGTTATATATAATTATATATATATATAATATATATATATATTATATATATATATATATATATATATATATATATGCAGAAAAAAAAGAAGAAAAAACAGGCGCACTCCTAGTGTGATATAAGTATAAAACAGTATTTATGGGATTGTAAAATATAAAAAGGACACAAAAAAGTAAAAATAACAAAGCAAATAGAGAGAATAAGGAGTGGAAAGGATACTGCTGCGGACATTTATTCTTACATTGCCACAATTGGGCGGGATTTTGGCTGGCGCCGTGACTTAAACAGCCGCCAGCCGACCCCTCCGTGCACCCCTCCACTTCGCGCGCATTTTGTTCCCCTTCCCGACCCCCTAGCGGCTCCTGCCTTTGCCCCTCTGCTTCCCCGCACCCCGCTTACCTCACTTCAACTTCAGGGTGTCGGGGAAGCCGGGGAAGCCGGGCGCGCCACGTGACAGTGACATCACAGTGACGCGCCGACATGCCGCCGTCCCACGCGGCCGCACGGTCCAGCCGTGCGCTGGAGAAGAAGTAAGAATTAAATGTGACGCCAGTGTATCAGCCTGTCCCGTTGGTGCCACTCTGATGTATCGTTGGTTCAGCAAGGTGCACTGGAGCCACCGCAGCCAGATGATGTAATAATCAGCAACACCGTCAGAGACTCCCTCCAGATACACCTCCCAATGCTCTCACTGCTCCAGCAGGCAACTGCAAAACCGGAAGCGACAGCAGTCCCAAGCAAATAGCAACAGCTCCAAGGTACTCTCTCCGTTCGTGCAGTAAGTCAGCCACAAACTCGCTCTTTGGGAAACGCCCTAACGTTTCGTCACTAAGGACTTCGTCAGGGGACGAAACGGTAGGGCGTTTCCCAAAGAGGCGTTGTGGTGACATACTGTACGATCACACGAGGAGAGAGTACCTTGGAGCTGTTTGCTATTTTGCTTGGGACTGCTGTCGCTTCCGGTTTTGCAGTTGCCTGCTGGTGAGCAGTGTATCTGGAGGGAGTATCAGGAGGGAGTTTCTGACCGTGTTGCTGATTATTACATCATCTGGCGCGGTTGCTCCAGTGCACCTTGCTGAACAACGGAAACACCAGAGGTGGCACCAACGGACAGGCTGATACATTCCCTCACAGCTTCAAGGCGATTGAGAGTATATCTCATAAATGCTATTATTTTTACTCTGTTTGTGTGGTTGCTTTTTATATTTTAATCCCATAAATAATGTTTTATACTTTATCACACTAGGAGCGCCTGTTTTTTCTTCTTGTTTTCTGCATATCCTTGGGATATGGTGCTCTATATACGGGCAGCAAAACTCCAATGGACTAAGTACATTTTTTGAATTTCAACTGGCATCTGGTTTTTATTTTATATTTTATTTTTATGTTTAATATTTTTTATTTTGCTCTAAGATTTCAGTTGTTTTTATCACAAATTCGCCCTTTGGGATTCTTTGGTCAATAGCCTTGTTATCTCTATCTGATTTACACAGCTGATTTATCCTTATCAAGCTTCCTAAGGCGCTACTCTAATTGTTATATATATTATATTTATAATTTCTTCATCTTCATGTCATTATATGCACCTATCATTACTGCAGAGTAATACAACTGACGCTAAAAGCAATTTTTATTTAGTAAAATTTTATGTTTATTCCATGCATTATTTTTTATTTTGTTCATTATTGCCGGTTGTTTATTGGAAGATATACTGGTATTTTGCACAATGTAGGGATGTCCATACATAGGGTTAACTTTTTAAAGATTTGTGGCCTATTTGGGTATATATGGCCTCTAGTGTGCATATTAGCCATCACCTCTAATGAAACGTATTTTACGTGAAAGACGTTGACGTACGTCGTAACGTTACAATGCGGGCATCCAAGGTTGTGTGCTTTATGGTGGGGAACCTGTGGAAGGCTCCCCTCGTATTCCATTACCCATCAACTGCCTGCGAGTGCCTACCGATGTGTCCCTCTATGGCATACATGTAATTGTAGATGTGAGTTTTATTACTATTTTTTTTAGTAAAGCTTTACTTTTCTAATTACGTCGCACCATTGCGTGCTTTCTTTTTTTTTCTGTTCAGTGTTGCCCGGTGGTCTCGGAGGATACAGAGGAGCAGGGAAGGATTTACAAGTGGAGAACTTAGCGTGCCTTAAAGCCAGAGAGTGTGTTGAGTCCTGTAAACTGCCTTATCCATAGTCAACACGCATACAGTGCTTCCACTGGAGTCAATGATAATTGGTAATGACAGGAAGATGAGAACTCACAGCGGATCGCTTTTACGCTTGTCATGCACTTAACATGGATCGCTATTAGTCTATAAGGAAAAAGTGACCGCTGTGAGTGCTCATTTTCATGTCTTTACCCAGAATCCCTGGCTGCAGTGGAAGCATGGATGATGTGGTATTCTGGGTAAAATAGGTTTACTGAAACTGCCTGAAACCTGTGAATGTGCTTATTGTGTTCTTTATCATTGTGGATTCTAAATGTAATTAAACAATGATAAGATTGTTATTTATATTTATTTGCGTAGCGCCTGCTCTCTTTATTTTTCTTGCAAGATATATTTTATTGGAATTGTTTTCATTAAATGCAGGGATTTACTATATTTGGATTTATGTTTGCACAATGAACATTATGAAAAACAAGTGGCATGTTTCAATTTGTAAAATATTTCACATTATTTTGTGGTTTCAGATAATCTGATTAGAAATACAGACAAAGAAGCGCTCCCAGTGACAATCTACAATAGTGCATTAATTGTAGAATCAACACAATTGGATTGGATAAACCCACCCTTAACGAAGCTATGGGTAGCTCCGTGGCTGATTATACACTTCATACATCGACCTTGACCCCTTGCAGACGCACTTACCAGAACACCTTCTAGTGTCTCTGTGCGTTCTTCCTATTACCAATTAGATTGTAAGCACTTTGGGGCAGGGACTCCTTTTCCTAATGTTACTTTTATGTCTGAAGCGCTTATTCCCACTATGGTTATTTGATTATTTTTGTTTTTTAATTTTATATTACGTGCATTACTGCTGTGAAGCCCTATGTACATTAATGGCGCTATATAAAAAAAAACTTAAACAAATACATAATAATATAATAAAAAAAAAGTTTTTAAAAAAAAAAAACATGTGTTGCAGCTCCAAACAAGTCAGATAATCGATGCCACTAACAAAATATTGAGATTTCTAAAGTGCATGCAGCACAAAATCCCCTGTAATACCTTAATTAAAACAGGACTATGAAAGAAAATCTCTGCAATGTATGGGGGAATGATATATACAAAATAAAATTATATAATATATATATAAACAAAAAATAAAGTATAAAGTAGCGCCCAATAAATGATGTGTTAAACAATTGTGGGGAACAATACGAAAATTATAAGATTACCTTATAAAAATTATTGTATGAATATACTGTGATTATTGCTCAATAAGTAACAATTTAGACTATACAACACATCAATTAAAATGCAGAAAAAGCGGAAAGAAGTGTGTTAAACCAGTCCTTTAAATGGAAGTCCTTCACATAGTAGAACAATAATACTGGTGTGGGGGGATCTCCGGCAGCTCTCAAATAGGATGAACCACATCCAAGGGATACTATAGGAAAAAGAGAAGAGAGAGCGCAGCCCCATGCATAAAATTGTACATTTATGGAAAGGAGGGAGGGGGGGAGGGAGGGGGTGTGTGAAAATTCACTCACAAAGGTAAGTATAAAACAGGCAATTTGTGATATATATCACCGCCACTCTGGTCAGTGAGCATCCAGGATCGCAGTCCAACTCTCACTTGAAGCTGCAGGAAGATGGTAACTGGTGCAGGACTTCAGAGGCTCCTTTCGGCAAACAAATCCAGTCTTTTGGAGTTCAAAGAGTGTCCCTATAGCAGCTTGCCGCAATGTTCCCGTCATGCGCATGCGTGGTGACGTAATAACGTCCCTGACGCGTTTCGTCACGTAACTGCGACATTACTCAAAGGGGTGCTCCCCCCCTTTTCTCTTTCCAATAAGTACAATTTTACGCTATGGGGTGCGCTCCCTCTTTCTTTTCCTATATATATTATTATACAGTGTTCGACAAACCTAACATTGCTCGCCGGGCGAGTGGATTTAAACCCCCGGGCGAGTAAATATTGGCCCAAGCAGCACACGTTTGGTACTAGGTGGCGAGTAGATTTTTTTTGTGTGGGAGTAGATTTTTTGGTGATGTTGTCAACCAGTTGTATATTATATATAATACTATTATATTATATATATATATATGGTTATAGAGATATTATATTATATAATATTATATATATATATATTAGTATATATATATATATATACAGTATAATATGTATATATATAGTATATATGAATATGAGTACTAGAAAGTATAATATTATATATAGTATATATGTATATAGATATATATATATATGTATTATATATATATGTATATAATATATGTATATATTATGTATATATATGTATGTATGATAGATATAGATAGATATGTATATATATGTATATATATATTATTATGTATAAAAGATTGAGATAATAGATAAAGTAGGGAGATAGAGGGAGAAAGGAATGATAAGAGATGGAGAGAAGAATGAAGAGAGAAATAGGAGAAGAAAAAGAAATGATGGAGAAAGAAGAGAATAGGGAATAGGAAGAGGCAGGAAGAGAGATATGTATGAGAGAGCAGAGGAGAGAGAGAGCGAGAAGATAGGAGGTAGATAGAGAGGGGGAGGAGAGAAGGATAGAGAGAGTGGAGACGGGAGTGAGAGAGAGGGGAGAGAGAGAGAGAGGGAGAGAGAGGAGAGAGGGAGAGAAGAGAGAGAGAGAGAGAGAGAGAGAGGTAGAGAGAGGAGAGAGAAGATGAGAGAGATGAGAGAGAGAGGATATGAGATGAGAGAGAGAGGAGAGAGAGAGAGAGGAGAGAGAGAAGAGAGAGGGGAGGAGAAGAGGGAGACGAGAGAGAGAGAGAGAGGAGGAGAGCGAGAGAAGAGAGGAGATAGAGAGGAGAGATAGAAGGAGAGAGATATTAGAGGGAGATATATATATATATAGGTTGTATATATAGTTATATGTATATATATGAGATATGTATATGTATATATATAGTATATGTATCCTATATTATATGTAATGTATCTATATATATGATTGTATATTTTTGTATATATTATATATCTATGATATATATATATGTATCTATATATATATGATATGTATATATATATATGTCTATATATATATATGTAAAAGTACTACATTACCGCATGCAGCAAAAGGGAGGAAAGCACTCAGGTGAATGAAAATAAATGTATTAAATTACAGCACATAACTCCAACGTTTCGATCACAGGGGGATCTTCCTCAGGGTGGTGCAAACAGACCACAGGACAGTGAGTGACTTATATACCCCAACACCCAAGTGACATAAACATCTCCACATATCAGAAAGCATCATCATCGGGGACAAAACAGCTGTGCATAATACAATTTAATTAGATCATGCTCCAACTAATGTCTGTACTCCTATTGGGGAATCCAGTCACATGACTCAAACCCAAGCTGTCAGTGTCATTGCATGTAAACAAACTGATGCGCATCAGCAGGCCGGTTTCAAGGCAACAACATGTGTGGCTCAACTCTTTAAAGGCAGCAGGACACCGGGTGGTTGTCATGTGTACTTGCACTGTATAGATCACCACTGCAAAATGTGTATGGCTGTAGCAGTGATGAATTTACTTCTCGAAACAGCACCTAAGAAATAACAGATATGGCATGCGTATATTCAGTAGAATCCTAGACAGATAGAACCCTGTAATCCCAGACTCCAGGAAACCATAATAAACCTGTCGGCGTAACATGCTGCATGGATTATACATTAGGTTGCTTAGTTTAACCCCTAGTTATCTAACCCAGTACTGCTAAAGACACAAAGTGCGATCCAAATAAAGGAACATACTGTCTGTAGAACTACATAAATGATACAATATACGGACTGCAAAAAATCGTGGATAAAGAACACCCAATACAAAGTGAGGTAAAGTGAACAGAGAACACGGGAGGGGAAAAATAAAATCAATGGAAGAAGCTGAACGACAAGAATATACAAGCTGTAGAAAAATACTGTATAATAAAGTGCCTTTTACACATCAATCATTTTGAACTACGCTGATCCATGTGATACCTACAGTTGATGTTGAACAGTAATATTACAAAAATCCAAAAAATTACAAAAACAACCCAAAGTTCATGTCCTCAATTCAAGCGCCTTGGGGGCCATAGAAATCCAGCTGTGAATATCAGTCCTCGCCTCAAAGCTGGAGCAAAAGCCTGTGTCTATATTTTCCTCCCCTGGTTTGGAAGTATGGGCTTGTTACAAACGGGCAATACAACGAAAAGGTGGCCAAGTCTGTCGGCTCTTTAAGACTTAAAGTGCCTTGCCACTGGTAACAGCTTAAGTCATCAGATTGGTCGGTGGGGTCAGCAAGGGCCTTGCGTATTGTGGAACGATGCATTGCTATTCGTTCCTTCAAGCATACGTCGATGTCTTGCCCACGTAATAAGCCACGGGGCATTTGATAATGTAGACTACTAAATTTTGAGTCACAGATTGAGAAAATCCACAATTTTAATTGGATAACTTTTGCGGATGCACATAAAAAGTGTTGCCGCAGCAGTTAAATAACTGGCAATTTACACAACCTCTACATTGTGCCCCCTCGGAGCTTAAGTTGTTAGCCCGGTCGTTTTCGACTGCTATATTTATCCACTGGGTCCCGCCGTTATGGGAGGTAACCCCCCACATTTCCGACCCGCCGAAGCAACAGAGGGGTTGGGGGGACGTCAACACTGTTTCTCCCGATAACGTATCATCTCGCCAAACTGTGGCAGTTTTGCTTTATATGCCGTTACTAGGTTGTATCTGGCTTGAGTGCAGTACTATATGTTGTAAGTGAAACCGCGATCATTTCAATGGTTGTCACACCGTAGGTTTCAGTAGATCACCCACTTGTGGTAAAAGTGATTTGGCGAATGCTTGATCCAATTCTGTGTCTGTCCGATCGTAGCCCCTCTCTTGAGGTCGCATCTGCACCATTTTCTGTAAAGCTGCTTCACAGTGCGCTAGGATACGCTATGTATTATTTCCGTACCCGCGAGCATTTGTGAAAAGAGGAGTCCCCTCTAGAGGGGGAGGGTCGATGGACTTGAGCGTCTAAGAGAGATTCTTATCTGTGCGCCTTTGTATGTATTCTGTATCACCAATAATTATTTTCCTTGTATACACTCGGTATCCGGAACACTACTTAGTGGCACGTACTGGTCTTGAAGCGCATGTTTGATGGTGTATGAGATCACATAATGAATAAATTCCAAACAGATCATGTTTCGCCCCCACCCAACAAGGAGGCACACATCATCGATGAATCTAGGCATAATATAAAATAGACCAGCTGTGTGGAGAATCATGTAGAAGGTGTGTCTCGCTCTATGTTGTCCATATAGATATTCCGGCATAAGATGGGCCATAATTAGACTCCCATAGCAGGTTCCAGCGAGTTGGAGTAGTAGCTTCCGTTTCGATCTGAAGCTATTCTTGTATTATAAGATCTTATGAGAGTCATAAGGAACTCTGATGGAGGGGACCACTCCTTTCCCTCGGGCCGGTACTGTGTAGATGGCTCCTGACAGCTTACCATATCCCATCCTGGTGGGGGATGTTAGTGTACCAGTTGACACATGCAAGTGTACACAAGGCTGACATCTGTTAAACTCCAATGTTAGTGACTGACAGTTTAGTTTATGAAGTCTTAGTATCTTTATATATGATGACATCTGTAGGACCATAGGCTGGGCGTAGTGAAAGTCAAAAACGTTGACATGGGTGGCATATGATGACCGCAGGCCGAGATATGGTCTACCGGCGTTCGCTATGAAGAGATTGTGTACCTTAGCGAAGGTGTGAGTAGTACGGCATAATCACCGGAAAGTCGTGGTTCAAGATTTAGCCAAATACCTCTGGAGATCCAGCCATTATTAGTCCCATTGTGATATTGAATCCACCTCAGCTGTTATAACCGTGTAGGTCTGCGGTTTAGCTTTTTATAATGGTCCTGGTGGGCGAGTTGACCAGACCGTAATCCTCATTAGCGGTAATAGGGAGTATGGCATTATACAAATGACTCCCCCTTTGTTCCCAGGCTTGATGATAATTTCCATTCTGTTGTTAAGGGATCTTAATGCGACGCTCACTCTTGAGATGAGATTGTGATAGGCTAATCGGACGGTTCATACCTCTGGTTTAGTATTGATTCAACCAGTCCCCATGAAGGTGAAAGTGCTATGATTAGTTAATATGCGGATCAACAAAAACCTCCTGGGTCGTGAATTTCTTATGATCCGAATAGCGCTCAATCCTCTGCCAGTGGTAGGCAGACTCATCTCTCTTGCAATTGAAAAAGTCCTTTCAAATTTCAGCGACGGTGCATCCTGTTAAGGTCTACTTCCCAGTCAAAGGGCTGTTTGTGCGTTAGTTGGAACAAAAGAAGCCTTAATTATCGGAGTACCGCCACCTATCCCGGGTTGAGCTCTGCGGTGCGGGTATAGTCGCATAAATAAAGATTACCGACTTCTGTGTTCTGCTCCCCTCGCCCCTTTCACGTCTTCGGACTCGTCGTGGTAGGACCTTTGATTTCCAAACCCCCCTCCGGATGGTCCCCGGCGTCGATCGGGAACGGGTTGGTTTTGCCGAGTTCTCTGTGCGTTTATGCGAAAAAAGGTGTCAGTTAGTGGTGTTGGTCCCTGGGTGTCAGATAGGTTCGTGTCATGGTATTATACTTGACCCTCCAAAGCTGCCTTTCTGGATTGGAATAGTAATCTCCTTTGCCCTGGTATCACCCTGAGTGCTGCACTAAGCCCACAAAGCCATTTCATATCACTATTTTGCGTTCTTTATAATCAGATTGGACCTGCTTCAACTTATCCCGTTTGTATTGATAAAGGGGTTTGGCCCTGTGAGGTCAACTGCGGTCTTGGAGTTTAGGTCAATCCAATTATTTAGAAGTCTGATCTCCAGAATGTGTCCTGTTTGTCCTTGATGTCAGCAATGTCCTGTTTTAACTTTCGTTCTTTTCTCCTTCGTGGATGTGTCAATAATCCGATGGCGTCAGTCAAAGGAGCATTTATTTAAAATGGCCACCCACTTCTTACCAGAATTCCGGATCCGTGCGTCCAAGTCGAGGTTGGTTTTTTTCCAAAACACGGGAAGGAGTTTCTCCTTGTGGTAATGAGATAGCGTTAAGCATGAAGGTAAAAATCCCTTCTCTCTTCTTTAACGTATTAGATCATTATAAACAGTCAGAGGTTTCTTCCGGTCCAAAAACATCATCAAACTGATTTGTATACGTATTTGGCTACATCTGCAGCCGTAGATAGCCTCTGTTTCAGAAAGGTCCAGCAAATATTCAGCTGCGTCAGCAATTCTTTCATATCTAACAGTCCTGAGCCTCAAAGTTAGTTGGATATAATAATCAATACTGAAAACGCAGCTGATAAGCCGTAATGTACACCACTTGGGTGACCAGTGCATAAATAGAGTATGTGATAAAAATCACTGGCACTCCAATAAATGTCAATAATGAATAGGTGCATGTCGCCATTATAAATATAAAGTATACATTACCAGCATAGCAGCAAAAAGGGAGACAGGGCACTCGGTGCATGAACATAAATGTATTAAATACAGCACATAAACTCCACGTTCGATCCCACAGGGGGATCTTCCTCAGGGGTGTTGCCAACAGACAAGGCCAGTGAGTGGACCTTATATACCCCAACACCAAAGATGACATAAACATCTCCACATCATCAGAAAGCATCATCATCGGGCCGACAAAAACAGCTGGCATAATACAATTTAATAGATCTGCTCCAACTCCATGTCTGTACTCCTATTGGGGAACAAGTACATGATCAAACCCAAGCGGTCAGTGGCTGTGGATCGAAACGTTTTGGGAGTTATGTGCTGTATTTAATACATTGTATTTTCATTCACCTGAGTGCTGTTCCCTGTTTGCTGCTATCGGGTAATGTATTACTTTTATTATTTATTGGGAAATTGCACCTCTTCATTATTGAATTTCTTGGGAGTGCCAGTGATTTTTATCACACATTATTTATTTTTATGCACTGGCACCCATAGTGTGTTGTACATTAGGCTTTCAACTGCTTTTTCTTATTGATTATATACAACTACTTTGAGCTCAGGACTGTGAGATATGGAAGAATTTGCTGACGACAGCTGAAAATTTGCTGACCGTTCTGAAAAACATTAGGCTAACACGGATTTGCAGATTGTAGCCAAATACGCTATACAGAATCAGTTATGCTGGTTTTTTTTTTTTTTTTTTGGACCGGAGAAGAAACCCTCTGATGTGTTCTATAATGATAAATACGTTTAAAGAGAGAGAAGTGGATTCTACCTTCATGCTGTAACGTATTTCATCACAGGAGAAACTCCTTTCACCGTGGTTTCGGATAATATAAAAAACCAACTACGATTGACGCACGGATCCGGAAATTCTGAAGAAGTGGGTTGGCCATTTAAAATAAATGCTCCTTTGACCTGGACTGCTGGTTATTGAACAGTCACGAAGAAATAAGAAAATAAACAGGACATTGCTGGACATCAAGGACAAACACGGACACATTCTGGAAATAAGACTCTTCAACTAATTGTGAATGACAAATCCAGACCGCAGTTGACCTTTACACAGGGCCCACACCTTATCAACTACAACGGGATAAGGTGAAGAAGTCAAAATCTGATTATAAAGAACGCAAAAGTGTATAAATGCTTTTGGGGCTTAGTGAACAGCACTCAGGGGAGACCAGGGGCAAAGGAGATACTATTCCAAATCCAGAAAAGGCAGAGCTTTTGGAGGGTCAAGATATTAATACCAGTGGACACAGGACCTATCTGACACCCCAGGACAACACCCACTACTGAACCTTTTTTAGCAAAACCACAGAATATCGGCAAGAAACAACGATTACCAGATTCAGACGCCGGGGGACCAATCCGGAGAGGGCGGTTGGAAATCAAAGGTCTGTACCACGAGAGTCGAAAGACGAAAGGGGCGAGGGAAGAAAACAAATCGGTAATCTTTAATTTATCGGACTATACACCTCACCCCGGCAGAGGTGGCGGGTACTCCATAAAGGGCTCTCTTTTGCTCCCACTAACGACACAACGCCCTTGACTGGGAAAGTAGGACCATACAGGATGCACCGTCAGCTGAAATGAAATGAAAGACTTTTTCTGCAAGAGAAGCTGAGTCTGCTACCACTGGCAGAGGATTGAGCGTCGCTTTTCGGATACTAAGGAAATTCAGACCCAGAAGTGTTTTTGATCGCAGATTACTAAATCATAGCATTTCCACCTTATGGGACTGGTTGAATCAAATACTAAACCACGAAGTTATGAACCGTCAGATTAGCTATCACAATCTCACCAAGCTGGAGGTGAGCGTCTGGCATTTAAGATCCGTAACAAACAGACAGAAGGGAAATTATATCAAGCCTGCGGACAAAGGGGGGAGGCATTTAATATGCCATACTCCTATTACCGCAATGAGATTTACTGGGTCAACTGCCCAACAGGACCATTAAAAAAGCCAACCGCAGATCTACAGCGGATATAAGCGTGAGGTGGATTCAATTCTCCCAAGGACTAAATAATGCTGGATCTCAGAGGATTTGGCTACACTTTCTTGACACTGACTTTCCGATTAGGCCTGTTACTCTACACCTTGCCTAAGGTACATAAAGCTCTCATAGACCGCCGAGGGGTTAGACCAATTAATATGGCGCGGTCATCACTATGCCACCCACTGTCACAGTTTGTTGATTTTCACCTACAGCCTATGGTCTACAGATGTCATCACTATCTTAAAGATACTACGGCTTCATAAATAAACTGCAGCACTAACATGGATTTAACAGATGTCCGCTGTGACACTTGATGTGTCAAGCTTGTACACAACATCCCCCACAAGGAGGGGATGGAAGCTGTCAGGAGCCATCTACCACAGTAGGCCGAGGAGATGGTCCTCCATCAGCGTCCTTATGACTCTCATAGTCTTAGCTACATAAGAATACTTCAGATTCGCAAGGACGGACTATCTCAACTCATGGGGAACTGCTATTGGGTCTAATATGGCCCCATCTTATGCGAATTATCTATATGGACACATATGAGCAGACCCACATTCTACATGATCCGCCACACGCTGAGTCTATTTATATTATGATTTAGATTCTCGATTGATGTGTTCCCTCGGTGGGGTGGGTTTGCGAACATGATTGTTGGAATTATTCATTATGTGACTCATTAACATCAAACATACGCTTCACGTACGTACAGTGCCACTAATATATGTTCCGGGATACCGTGGATACGGAAAAGAATGTATGGTACTAGATAATAGTGGAAAGGACACAGATAAGAAATTACTCTCTTAGACGTCAGAGTCATCACCCTCCCCCTTAAAGAGGGGAATCCCACTGTTCACAATGCTCCGCGGGTACGGAGAATTACACGCGATCCTACGCATGTTGAAGCAGCTTGTACAGCAAAATGGCAGATCGCTTCAGATAGAGGGGCCGATCGAGACGGGACACGAAATTGATCAAGCATTAGCCAAGCACGTTTACCAAAAAGGGTGATCTACTGAAACCTACGGTTGAAAACCATTGAAAATGATCGGTTTCACATAGTAACAACCATATAGTACGCCTCAAGCCAGATACACCGCAGTATACCGCCAAAACTGGCACATTTTGGCGAATGATAAACGTAGCGGAAAACATTTTGAGTCCCCACCCCTTTTTGCTATCGGCTGGGGTCGGAATGTGGGGGATTACTCATAAAGGAGGGACCCAAGTGATAAAATATGCACGAAAACGACCTGGCTAACAAAAAGCTACGGGGGTGCACAAGGTAGTAGAGGTGTGTAAATTGCCAGTATTACTGCTGGTGCAACACTTTATGCATCGCATAAAGGTTATCCATTTAAATGTGGATTTTTCAATTGTGACTCAAATTTGTAATAGTCTACATTATCAAATGCCCCTGTGGGCTTCTTTACGTGGGCAAAGACCAGCGCAGTATGGCTTAAGGAACGTAATAGCAATGCATCGTTTCCACAATACGCAAGGCCCTTGCGGACCCCACCAATTCATGATGATATGAAGCTGTTACCAGTGGCAAGCAACTTGAAGCTTAAACAGCACAGCTGGCCACCTTTAGGTATGCCCATGACAAGCCCAATCCACCAGGGGAGGAAATAGACAAGGCTTTTGCTCCCAAGCTTGAGGCGAGGATGATCACAGCACCTGGATTCTATGGCCCCCAAAGGCCTGAATGAGGACATGAACTTGGGTGTTTTTTGTAATTTTTGTAATTTTTGTAATTATTACTGTTCACATCAAACTGTGTATACATGGATCAGCGTTAGTTCCAAAATGATTAGTAAAAGGCATTTATTATACAGTAATTTACTACAGCTTGTTATATTCTTGTCGTTCAGCTCTTCCATTGATTTTATTTTCCCCTCACGGTTCTCTTTCACTTACCCTCATGTGTATGGGGTGTTCTTTATTCCACATTTTTGCAGGTCCGGGATATTGTATATTCATGTAGTTCTACAGACAGTTAGTTCCTTTATTTGGATGCGCACTTTGTGTCTTTTAGCAGTACTGGTATAACTAGGGGGTTAACTAGCAAACCTTATGTATATCATGCAGCATGTGACGCCGGGACAGGGTTTATTTATGGGTTACGACTGGGATTAAGGGGTTCGATCTGTCATAGGATTCTACTGAGTTACGCATGCCAGTATATGTTATTTAGGTGCTGTTTAGAAGTAAAATTCATCACTTGCTACACCACAACACATTTGCGTGTGTATTATACACGTGCAGTACACATGGAAAACACAACGGTGTCTCTGCCGTTAAAGAGTTGAGACACACCATGTGTTGCCTTGATTGAAAACCGGGGCTTGCTGATGCAGCATCAGGTTGTTTAAATGCAATGACACTGACAGCTTGGTTTGATAATGTGACTGGATTACCCAATGGAAGTACAGAAGGAGTTGGAGCAGATCTAATTAAATTGTATTCTGCACAGCTGTTTTGTCGCCGAGCCCGATTGATGATGCTTCGGATGTGTGGAGATGTTTATGTCACTTTGGTGTGGGGTATATAAGTCACTCACTGTCCTGTGTCTGTTGCACCACCTGAGGAAGATCCCCCTTGGGGATCGAAAAAGTTGGAGGTGTGCTGTATTTAAGAACCATTTATTTTCATTCACTAGTGCTGTCGCCTTTTGATGCTATGCGGTTAATGTATACTTTTTTATTATATGGGAATGCACCATCATTATGGAATTTCATTGGACGAGTGCCGTGGATTTTTATCAATATATATATATGTAATATAGATATATGGATAATACTGTATATATATATATGTATATATATGGATAGGAGAGTAGGTAGATATTGGGATATAGAGAGATATATTAAGATATGAGAGAGTTCAGAGAGAGGTAGATATGAGGGAAAGGGAAGGGAGAGGTGAGAGAAGAGAGAGAGAGAGAGAGAGAGATAGATGGAGAGGGAGATGTTAGGAGAGAGAGATAGAGAGCAGAGAGAGAGAATAGAGTAGGTGAGGGATAGCGGGAGAAGAGATAGATAGGTAGAATAGAAAGATGAGATAGATGATATAGAGAGAGATAGGATAGATATATATATAGTGGTAGATGGAGAGAGAGAGATATATAGCGTTAGAATAGAAGATAGATAGAGAGATTAGATTTGATAGGTAGAGATAGATAGAATAAGACATAGATGAGGATGGAAGAGACCGATAGAGATGGACATATACATACAGAGAGGGAGATTATGACAGAGGAAGAGTATAATAGAGATTAAGGATAAGAGATATTAGGAGAGAGGATATATATAGATATATATATTATACACATATACATATACAGATATATATTATATATATAGATAGTATATCTATAGAAGTATATATATATAAAAACATATATGTAATATACATATATATATACATGATATATCTATATATATTGTATATATATATTATATATATATGATATGTATATAGTATAGTATATTATGGATTATTCTAGGGATATATATAGTATATATTATGAATATGTATAGTATATAGTATATGTATCTAGTATTTATATATATATATATGTATATGTCTAGGGATATGTAACCCTATATTATATATAATGTATGTATTGTATATGTATATACTGTTATGTAATGGATATGTATATAGATATATATATTTGTTTATGATAATATGTATATATCTATGTATATATATATATGTAGATCTATATGTAGATATATATATATATATATATGTGTAATGTATGTCTTATATTCTATAGATGTATGGGGTATGTGTATATATTATATTATTGGGTAGTATAATATATAGTATGTGTTGTATTGTATATAGCTATATATATATATGTATGTATCTATATGTATGTATGGATATTATATAGATGTATAATATATATGTATTGTATAATATGTATGTAGTTATGTATAGTTTATGTATGTATAATATATGTATATATATATGTGTCTATATATGTGTATATATATGGTATACTATTATATGTATATATATGTGTATATATTTAGGTATATAGTATATATGTGTGTGAACATGTGTGTAATATCTCTGTGGATATATATATAGGTATAATTGTATATGTATATATTGTCTATTATATTGATATATATACTCATATATATATATTATATGGTATATGCGATACTAGGCTAGAGAGGTATAATGTAGATAGGGATATATGTAGATATGTATATTATATGGAGTTGAGAATAGAGGTACGATATGTAGAGAGTGTATTATTAGGAATGATATGTATATTATATATATAAATAGGAGATATATGTCTATAGAGGTAATATCGATATATATATATGTAGATCTAAGACAATGTATATATATATTATACACATATAGATATATATAATATATATATATATATAGATATATAATATATATAGATATATATATAGTATTATATATATGTGTATTATATATATAGGTATGTAATATAATATATGTATATATTATATATAACTATGATATATATATGTATATATATATAATATATATATATATATGTATATATATATGTATAATATATATCTATGTCATATATATATGTATATATGTTATATATAATATATATATGTATATATATATTATATGTATATGTATATGTATATGTATATGTATATAATAATGCTTCTAG